>MU184139.1:15264-57287 GCA_016904865.1 Pissodes strobi | reverse complement strand
AGCAATACCTTTCGGATCTCCTCCAAAAAACCTCGCAAAAACTCGACTTCAATTTATGACTTGTTTTTATCTTTTACATGTATAAGGGGTGTCTCAAAATATACCCATATATAGGGTGTCTCAAAAATTAATGTATCAGGTCTAATGAAATAGTATTTTAAAGATGTGGGTTATCTCAATTAAAAAAAAAGTATTAATATTAAAATATCGTTTTCCTTTTCTTATGTTCGGCACATACAGAAAAGGAAAATCCTATGCCACTCAACAAGCGATGTGTATACGATGAAGAAGACAGTGGACGTTGGACTTGAAGCGCTGTAGGTTGTAGTTTTCGGGATAGACGTTACTCGAAAGTACATTCCAGAGCGAGGCAGTCCTCCAGGCAAAGGAGGTGTTCGCAACTGAATCGTTTGTTTATGAGCAGTCGTGTTTCTGTTTGGCCCAACTCTGGGCGGAATCATAAGTGCCAGCTCGTTCGAACATCTTCCGTAGTACTATCGATAGTAAAGAGATAGGTTCGCCACTTTTCTTCGATTATCACGGCCTTGAGTCAACTCTGGGTCATCCACAATACGAATTTCTCTCCTCTGTATTGAGTCTAATATCTTGAGCAAGTGCTTAGGAGCTGAGCTCCACACATGGGAACAGTATTCCAGAGATGGTGTTATCTGGGCTTTATAGAGCAGTAAAAGCTGATAAGGTGTATACAACTTTTTACCCTATAGAGTGCTCCTAGCTTTTGTGCTGCTGCCTTGGCGATTTTGGTGACGTGGTTAGGTCAAGACATGTTGCTTTCTACGTTGAAGCCCAGCAAGCTTATGGATGAGGCCATAGTCAGAGTTTATCTTGTCATTGATAAGTCAGATCCAGCAGTATTTGTTTTTTTGAGAAGACAGCTGCTTGAATCTTTCCTGCGTTAAACTGCACATTGTTTTCCTCAGCCCATTCCATGATGGCATTCATATTCTCATTGATGCCAGCAATCTGATTTCCTCACTCGCATTGGGAACCAGTAGCGGTCATTTGAATCCGCGACATCAATGAGTGTATAAGAGTGCTACCGTCTGCAAAGCTGCAAATAGAATTGTTTGTCCTATCTGAGTGATCTTTGATATAGAGCAGAAATTGTGTGGGAGATAATATACACTCTTGAGGAACTCCGACATTAATTTGAAATTCCGCCGAGAATGTCCATCAATACCAACTCGGATGCTTCGATCCCTTAAGAAATTGAAAAGCCGTAGAAGCAGTGCTGGTGGTAGTCCGTATGCTGTCAATTTACTTAACAATCCGTCATGCCACACCCTATTAAATGCTTTGGATATGTTACGCAGTTTATATTTTATCGCTTTAATTTTGATGCTAAAAACGGCCACTATTAACTTTATGCTTTAGTTTATATTTCAGTTTATTTAAAGTTTGTATAATGAATTTGTCGAAAAATAAGAGTAGATTTTACTAATCTTCAGTTTGGCCGAAACCATTCGAGATACATTTGGGACGCTTAGGCAAAAATTAAGTAAAATTATATAAAGAGTAGTTGAAATCCTTTTAAAACAAATATACCGTAAATAATATAGATTAATGTATTTTTTGCGGTTAGAATGGCCAAATGACGCACAGAAATTTGACAAAATGACCGTCTGCCTCACTTTCACACCACAGTATATTAACATGCCTATATTTTAGAGTTTTTGTTATGTTTTTCGAAGATATCTAAAACTAGATAAATAGGTACATTTTTTATCAACAGAGTTGTCATTTTCATTTAAAAATATTGTCCTTTGAAGATGTTAAAAACAACTTTAACGTGCTTCTATAGTTATATTTTTATAGTATTTTCTTAATTTAATTTTCCCTTGCAATAATTAAAATAAAATGTTTTCGCTGAACACTGGTTTTTCGATTCAGCTCGCCAAAAATTTTGTTGCTAGCCCAAGAAACAATCCCAAATTCCTTTATATCCATTTTTTGTCCTTTTGAGAAAACGACAATAAAACGGTTATAGAGTGATTTTGGCAGTATTTAATTAAAAGTAAATTATTTATTGCAGTGTGGACTGTTCACGTTCCAAATATTCAACAATCATTCCTTTTCAAATTCAATCGATTAAAAATAATGTTTGATGATGTTTGCTACCAAACTGCAGGTTAAGTGTAATTTGAAAATAAACAAAATTGCTTTGGCGTGATTTGAAAAAAGTAGGAGAAGTGAATCAAATTGCATTGCATGAAAAAGAAGCTTTATTCAAAAATATTTTATACAAATGTCTTTAAGAAATAATGCAACAAAAACTCTCAAACTTTCATATCAGGTATAAGTTCAATTTATCCGAACTATTATCTCCGTTTTCATTCGCTTTTCGGGAATCACTGGGAATATTATAGTCGTTGTGAAATTTTGCCAACACATGTTTATAATATTCCAGACATTCCAGGCTTCTTCACTTCGTTCCATAGTGCTTCCCAAATAGGTTGTTTACGTCCCTCATCTTCAGATCTGTTGATTTCTTGATCGAAATTAGCTCTTTTTACATTTTTATCACAGGTGTTTTCTCGTTTGAACTTCTTCCACAGGTAGCTGCTAGTAGTTTTTTTCGAGCTGCAGTAATGAGATTTCAGTGGCTTAAACTTCTTAATAAATTGAATAATTTTTTCCATTCTTTTCAAAAATTTGTTCTTTCAGTGATCATTGCGGAAGTTTGGAAGTGTCTATTTAGTACTCATTTAACTCAGGCTTCTCCACTTAGTTCCCTAGTCATTTAAGTCCCTCATCTTCAGATTATTTGATTTCTTGAAACTTGTATTGAAAATTGATCTAAAATAGCTCCTTTTACATTTTCATCACAGATGTTTTCACGTTTGAACCACTTCCACATTTTTCTGATATTCAAATCAAGAACCCAAACTAGATGCCAATTCAAAATCTATAACTTTTTATCATTTCAGAAGGTACACTGTTAAGGCATTGAACAAATATTCTTTAATGTTACCTTTATAAGTGTCAGGTATAAATATAAAAATTCAAATGCGTTTCTAATGCATTTTCATATTACATTATTTATTATTTCAGCAGACAGTTTGTCTAATAGTCTTTGAATTTGTCGTAATACTAGTTTCAGGTTCTTCGGGTATGCCTTTTTCAAAGAGTAATTAAGTGTTGCAACTTACTCATGTTATTAGGATGTTTTATCAAAATTGTGGCTTGACTAATTAGAACCTTCAAGTTATTATACACATATATTTACTAATTAGAATATCTCCAATATCATCGGCTAAAGATAGATGTTGTATAGTATATGATACAATACACTCAATTTTTCCTTGAAATATTATTTCAAAATATATAGGGGTCAAATCGAATCTTAGAACACAGTTCTTTAAATTCAGATGAACCATGAAAATGTAAAGTAGCACCGTGAGAAAACAAAAACCGTTTTAATGCTTCATCAAACAAATTTGACGAAAAAATCGAATTTATTTTACTGCATTACGGACTTGATCTTTTTTGTGAGCTGTTGTTGATTAATCATCTTCAACCGTATAATAGATTGATTTGAATAAAAAAGTCTTTCTGTGGAACATTTGTATAAAATATGAAAACAGAATACTCAATAATGATTCACTGAATGAATCGTAACGTTTTTTTTTTAGGATCGCAACCACAGGATCCTCGCTCGTGCGTCTGTTTGTCTATATGTCTGTCACCTACCTGTAGTTATTGGAACATGTGTCTTGATTAAAGGAACACAATGTTCAGTTTATAGTAGTACTAAGATTACAAAATTTTATTTGTGTATGTTTCCTTTGTTCGAAAGGATTTCGTTGGAAGGATTGACAGAGTCTATTCTGTGACCATTCTCCACCATTATTCGGTTTAATTTGAGTTAGCCCTAACTCGAATTAAGTAAACCGGGTAATTAAGATACTTGATATATACCTCAACTAACAAATTCTGATTATCAAAAGCATAATTCTTTAAGTGTTGATGACGACCTCCAGATGGACTCCAACAAAGCTTTGGGGGATTTGCAAGGAGTACCTCCCAACATAAGAATAAAGATGTTAATATGACAGATTATGTCGAGACGAAGACGAGGTCCGCATTAAAAAGACAAAATCAGAAGGCACCGACTTCTGATTTTGTCTTGCAATAAAGCATTTATTTATTTTGCTAATAACACTCTTAAATCAAATGCAGCAAAAATAATTCTATTTTATATCTGCTTCATATGGATGTAAAGCTTTAGAACATATAATTAACTAGTAAATTTAACCGATCCTCAACAGACACTCACGGTATAACTTGAGACAGATAAATGGAAAGCCGTAAACATATACACCGAGAAAGGCAAAGCGGTTAACAACGACATGGCTTCCTCAAAAGGTGATACCTTTGCTATGGAGGATGGAGTTGGATTTCAATTAGTTCAATTATTGAGAAGTAGCTGGCGATATTTTAAATAAAAGGCCAATACATGAAGCGTATTCGGCCAGCAATTATGAGCTACCTTATATCAGCAATCAACATCCATCATATAACCGCATGCACAATTTTAAAAATAATGAGCACCAAAGTAGAAACACTTCAACAAACAGGGCGCATAAATGCCTCTATTACTACTTCTTCGATACTATGTAGATGTTTCTAAGCCTACTGATTTTCTTCATCTTTATATGCTACTATTCTTATATGAGCAGAAGTTTACCAATTAATGAATGATTGATACTTGAGTTAATTAAAGTGGCTTTCTTTATCTTGACGTGGATAAAAGCTTCCTCCTTGCCTTTCCTATATAATACAATTGTATATTTAAGCACGCAAGGAGGAAGCAGTTGACTGGCATTGCTTGATTTCATTCTCGTCAATTGGCCAAGCTAAGGAAAGTATTTTCTTCTGTTTATTTTACCTGAAACATCTTGAAGCTCATAAATAAACAAAATATAAACATTAAATTATTGTATCTAGTCAGTACTAGGATATGGACAATATCTGTCGATGCTAAGTATCTACCTTGCAGAATGTCACAAGAATAATACCTTTAAAAACAAAAGCATTGCATAAACAATTATTGTAATCCTAAACAAGTATATGATTATAAACACAATCTTGCAGCTAAGTACAGTTAAATGTTCAATAAATGTTCCTGCGGAACTGCTCAGTGTGAGCTCGATTAGCTGAGATAACCCTGCGATGAAATACAGTAATATAGAAGCAATAATAAAAGGATTAATGTTACCTTAATGTCCACAATAAGCTAATATGTATACTATATTCACCAATTGACGAGCAACGTTCAATCGTTCAGCAGTTTATCTTCCAACAAAGAAAGTCACTTAACAACACTTACTAAGTCTCTTCTTAGCTTCTATATACAATGTACTTCAACCTCATGCAAATAAGAATCACTCAAGTTGTAGTGGATTCAGATTTGAGAATGATATGCATATGGCATCCCTCTTTGTTAAAATGCGGATTTTTATACACGCAACAATGGATTCTAAAACACGCTATGAAGGTCGCATATGTAGACTAAACTCCGTGTAGTGGAAATAGCACTTGAGAGAAACTTTATATTATAATAAAGCATAGAGGATATTGAGAGAGTGCCTTGAGAGAGAGAGTGATTGCAACCGAGTGAGTTTACTTGCATGGCTGATTGCCGAGGGAACGCTTGGTTCAGCGTCTTACTTTTGAGAGATTGGCTGCAAACGAGTGAGTTTACTTACATGGCCGATTGCCGAGGGACCGCTTACTATAGCGTCTTACTTTTGTCGGAGATGGCCGGGAGCCAATAGATGCCTTTTACTTGTAGGCTTGTGAGAGTAAATTACCGAAGATGGCCAGGAGCCAATATGCCTTCAGTTGTAAGCTTGAGACGACTACGACGAGCTGTCGCTATGGCAGGGTACCACAAATGCCGTATGAATAAGAGATCTTGAGAGAGTATGAGTTCTTAACACGTGAAATTGCACGGCATGGCCAGCGGCCATGCCGTTGGAGCGCGACCACAGCGCGGCTCACTTACTTGGGGGTCGAGACAAGACTCGAGACGACTACGACGACATGTCGCAATGGCAGAGTATCACAAATGCCGTTTGAGAGATTAAAAGTTATCAACACGTGAAAATACATGGCATGGCCAGCGACCATGCCACAGAGGGCGCGCTCCGTGCGGCTTGCTAGGGTGAGGATCGAGAGACTACTTAATTCTAGAACTTGAGGTAGCGTCGTCTTCCTCGTACTTTTGGCGCGTTAACGTACCCCCACTACTGTCATATTACTTCAGTAAAGGGCAAATACCGTAAATATAGAGAAGTTGCGTAAAAACTTAGCATCAGCGGTTGTCTAGATTAATATTATGAATTTTAATACAAACTCGCTCGGAATCTGGTGGCTAGTTTTTATAAAATTAGATTATTAAAGATCCTAATTTTAGGGACCCCTATAATTATAAATAGGAATTTTAGATTTGGTGAAATGGTTATCCTGCTGTCTGGACTAACTGATGCAGTGGATAAACGTTGTAACAATAGATGGCGCTAGGAGTATCGCCGTGGTTTTTTTGATTTCTTTGGAATGTGAACACAGTCACGTGGAATGTTAATATAATACAAATTAAATCGTTAGATTTGAAAACATGTTCAAATGGCTTTTGAAAAGATCTATATCACAAAGGAGGAGCGCAAATTCTGATGTTCTAAAATATTTATAGATTACGGCCGCCAGAAGGATCACCGTAAAGCTCTAGGGGATTCAAAAGTGGTAACTCCCAAGACAAAAATAAAGATGACAAACAGATTTTGTCGAGGCGAAGATAAGGTCCATATTCTCGTAGTCAGTCTCCTCTGAATTTGTCTTGCATAGGCTACTTCATCAATACCCTTTCCATTACCGCATACACTGAACAATGGGATAGTGCACAAGAAATACAAAGAAGACGGACACCAACTCCCTCTATATATGATTGATACTTAGGTCTTTCTGCAAATAGCTTTCTTTATCTGAAAGAAAAAATTTAACTATACCGCAAGCTTTCTTATTACCTCTTCTCTCCAATACTCCTCATCTCATCAATTGGCCAAGCTAAGGAGAGTATTATCCTGGAAGACGGAAGCATATAGATTTCGTGAATTTGTAATATTCTGGATATACAAAAGCAGCAACTTTTCGCAGATGAATAAAAAGGAGAAGACCAGTGGGCTTAGAAGACTTCATCAGCTCTATAGAGACAAGGAAGCTTCTAATAAAGGAATGAGGAATGTGTAATTTTTTTCAATGAAATAACGAAGGATCGAGGGTTGACATCCATGACCAAGTTATTAAGAACTGTGAGGAGTATAATTATAATTAAAGACTTGCTAAATTAGCATGAAAGAGCACTTTGTCCGAATTCGTTTATTCATGTACGTATCAAAAGTTAGCCAAATGGGTAACTTACCAACCTTATACAGGGTTGTAAATAACAATGGATAGGAACAGAAGTAGACTGAATTTTTAGGAGAGTTCTAACAAATGGAGGAACATACAAAGCTTATACCGATCGTCGTACCATCTGAAGTTCTTACGCTTCAGACTTAGAGGAGCTAAATATCGTTAATTTAAAAAGGGACAGAAACCTCATCTGGGGCAATAGCAACTTGGTCAGAATTATTTAATTTCCTGTCAGCTGCACTATTGTTCGATATTTAATGAATTTCCTTGCATGCATGGGCCTAGTTGACGTATATCACAAACTAACCCAAATCTGATTATATCTATTATACCACGACCTCCACAGGGATCACCATAAAGCACTTGAGCTCAAGGGGATTCGCAAGTGGTACCTCCCAATACAACAATAAAGGCGTTAAAAATGAGATTCTGTAGAGGCGAAGACAGGATCCATATTAAATAGACATCTAAGATATTTCTCGTAGTTAGTCCTCTCTGGTTTTGTCTTGCAATGAAGCCTTTATTTAGTATCTCTAAAGAATCAAAAATAATTCCATTTTACATCTGTTCCATATAGATATAAAGCATCAGAACATATGAATGACTCAATAAATTTAACCGATTCTCAACAGATATTCACACCATACTTTGAAATAGGTCAATGTAAAGCCGTAAACGGCAATATCTTTGTTATGAAAGATGGAGATGGATTGCAGCTAGTTCAATTATTGGGAAATAAAACACCAGTATATAAAGTGCCTGGCTATCACGCTTTTAAAAAGAACGAACACCAACTCCATCCTTATATGATTGATACTTAGGTCTTTCTGAAAATAGCTTTCTTTATCCTAACGTGAATATAATTTACCAATGCCTGGCAAGCTTCCTCACTACCGTCTCTATCCAATACTCTTCAGAACTATATATCAAAGCATTTTGACTGGTATTGTTTAATTTCATTCTTATCAATTGGCCAAGGAAAGCATTGCCTATAAACACTCAAGCATCCAGGTTTCGTGAATTTAATATTCTGAGCATATATAAGTAGAAGCAGTTGTGGACGAGGTAAGGAAAGATAGACCAGCGTGCTTAGAAGAGTACACATTAACAACACTAGCATGATATAGGTCCGTTCCATAGACAAATGAAAGATATATTATTACTTTTATCCGACGAACGAATGATTACGATCCAGGACCAACGTTATTACTTTGACCGAGTTCGCTTAGTCATGCACGATATTGCACGAATCAAAACTTAGCCAACTGGGTAACTTACCAACCTCATTCAGTTATGGAAATAACAATGGATATCGAGAGAGGTAAGCGCAGTTTTTATGAAAGAACCAGCAAACAACCGAGTATCGTACTCATGAGCAGAATGTCGTTAAGCTAAGACTGCACCCAAGCCTCTTGCTCAACATCCAGAACGCAGCCATTCAGATCAGCTGCAGTTTCTTCGGTAGGATATTCAAAAACTATTGTTTGGCATTTGATGAACCTTCTTCCATGGGCTTAGTGCCAAATTACACACTGGAACGATTCAAATTCATCTTAAAGGATACGCTCTCATATTCTGTTAGGATCCCGATCACCTATAATGGCATAGACATGACTTTACGTTACATATTACATAATATATGGCAGTTATGGGAGCTAAAATTACTTCATGCGCATCATTACATGCCAAAACGTCTAAACCGCAGGCTCTTTATTTAAATCGATTTCTTTCTCCCTAAAGAACATCTCAAAAAATTATCAATGAATTTAAAAATTTAACGGATTTTCCTCACTTAAATCCGACTAATAGTATCAATAATGGGAATAAATCGTCCGTGACATTTCAGAGCCGTAGAATACGATATTTTTAAATGCTTTAATTTGAATGTTATTTATTTTATAACAGACGACTTTTTCGTAAAAAAGGCGTAATTCGTTGCCAGTACTAGAGAGTTCTTATCATTTTATTTTTATCTCTTAATATTTCCCTAATGATTTTTATTTCTTTGTTATTTGTTATAATGGTTCCTATTTCCTGTATAATCTTTCTTTCCTTAAAATACTCTTATAAATCTACTTTCTCAGATTCTTTGGTAGAAAAACGATTCCAGATAACCACCGTCCAACTGCTTTAGTTTCCATCATATCCAAATCAAGGAGAAATTGATCAACTAGCAGCCATTAAAATATCTCGAATCATCAGGCATCATAAGCGATGGCCAGTATGGCTTTCGCAAGCACAAATCAACAGGGTTTCAAGTTCAATGCCCGCCATCTTCTCCGCACACGTTAAGTGATATGGAACTTTCCTTTTGTGTGTGTACTGAACATAAAAAAGCACTTTTAATGTATACGCTAGCTCAGTGATGTTGTTTGCTATTATAGCTACGTCGTCAACCAATTGTAAATATCTAAATAATTTAGAACATATTGGTGTCATATTATTGGACTCATAATGGTACTGAATCGATATTTTCAGTCCTATGGAAAAAGTACATTCCAGATATGTTGTGTCAACGAGTACTATATTATATTTTTTTAAATCTACTGTTAATTCTCCACTTTTCTCTCTTCACAACTGTGTTCTACAAAGTCGAAAGTTTTGTAGTGATCAACAAATGCCGAACTTAGCAAAAATTATTATTCAGTGTGTCCATACACACGACCCAAAGCATTCTTGCTGATATTCTAGCTTGGAGCTTTGTGAACCTTCTAGTCTAGAATCGGAGCTTTCGATGAAATGAAAATAAGTCACATTTATGCATTTTTGGGAGTGAAAGCACATGGTTTTTCTTGAAACTTAACTTACTTTAATGGTTTGGTTTCAATTAAAAGCATACTCTATGCAAATGATACATCTGAAATAACTGCAGCCAAATCCTAGTATTTATTTACGTATAATTATCGATATAAACATTAGTCAACTTAGGATAGCATTTTCGGCTAAAGCTAAGCTTCTTCTTCTTCTTCAGGTACCTATCCATTTCGGATGTTGGCAATCATGTTGGCAATTATAACTTTGTTTGTAACAGCTCGAAACAGTTCTACTGAGCTTTTCCCAAACCAAGTCCGCAGGTTCCGCAACCATAATGTTCTTTTTCTTCCGGGCCCTCTTTTACCCAGTATTTTTCCTTGTATTATGGATTGCAGTAGGGAGTATCGATCTTTATTCTCATTACATGCCCCAGATATTCTAGTTTTCTTTTTTTAATGGTGTACATGACTTCTAGATCTTTTTTCATTCTTCTTAGCACTTCTATGTTTGTAATGTGAGCTGTCCATGGTATTCTGAGCATTCTCCTATACAGCCACATCTCGAATGCTTCCAGATTTTTAGTGGTAGCTTCTGGGAGTATCCAGGATTCCACGCCATACAATAAAACAGAAAAGACATAGCATCTTAAGTGCCTTACTTTCGTTTCAAGAGATATGTTGTGACTTTTGAAGATGGCACTCATTTTGTGAAATACCGTCCTTACTTTTCCTATACGACATTTTATTTTTCATCAATATGAAGCGAAACTTTTACTTCCTCTACTGAGGTTTTATTTAATTGATGAATATCAATATCGAGATATCGCTAAGACTATGGAATAAATGCATTAACAGAGATGAAAGCAAAATCTTTTCCATTTAGAAGTTACTATTGGGTGATCATACAAAATTAATTTATTGTTGGTCTCAAATGAGATGAAATTTGCAAAAACATCTTTCTTAGGTTACACTAGGCTTCCTAAGTATTTAAAAAATGATGACCAAGTGCTAGTATAGCTTTGCTTATTAAGCTTATATAAAAAGTTATTTTTCTCACAGAAGATTTCAGCTGAGAAATGGCTTGTCATGCATGTATTTTTAGTCCTTCATCAGTTCATTTTTCTAAGCCTATATTTCCTATTAATTATTTGCCTTTACTTGATCTACCTCCGCTATTTTATACGTCGAAGCAGAAGCTTTTAAGTATTTCCAATGATTCTTGTTTGTTAATTCGTTTCTCTCCTTATTAAATCATAAACGAGTATCATTGATTAAGTTCCTTCTTTTTTCTCATTCTTGATAAATATTTTGCGTTAATACGAGGGAAAACTAATCATTGTTTAATGACTTATTTGCAAAACCATTAAAACAACATCTCGCTTCTCGTCGTCGCTGAATAATTCAAGGATTCTTGCTGGTGAGAAATTGGCAACTTGTTTACGTTGTTGTTTCTGGTTTCGGTTAGATGAACTATTTCTATCCGTACCAATATCATCGATAAATATCGAATAGTTTTGCGTACACCACTGTATTCCTTCATTCTCACGCTACTTCATCCGATGGTTTCGATACTAAGTAGAGACTGTTTTGAAAAGTTTTTTGCCCAACAAAATCACAAATAGTTTTAACATGATTTGGAGGCGAATAAATGGTACCGGAAAATCTTGGGAATGTTAGTCAGTCAAGTTGTGTTCAGTGACCATAAAAAAAAAATAGGTAACTGACCTCGAGGTGGAATGAAATATAATTTGTGGTAGTATGTTAAATGATCTGCAGAAAGATTTTTCTGCGAGAGTAAAAGCAATAAGAGTATTTTATATACATAAAGTGTGAAAATTTAAATTTTTTAAGTAACAAATGGGCTCTTACCCAACCTAGGTGGCGTTCGGGCATTATTTTAATATTTTAAATGGAAAGAAGGGCCTATATTTTAAGGCTTTCATATACAGTGACGGCAAACTAATTGGAAACGATAGTCTACGATAATTTTAATTGCTGCTACTAAGAAATTGCTTTAAGATATTTGGAATATTATATCACTGTTACTATTGTTAGGGTGTACATCTAGTAATTTTCATATTAACAAACTATAAGTTTAAAAAACAATTTATTCACTAATTTGCTTGAAAAAAACTAAATTTTTAAGCGGCAAACTAATTGGAAACGCTAAAGTAGGCCTATTGTAATAAAGTAGGTTTATTTTAAAATTGACAATGCTTACCATAGAGCTTTAGTGGGTTGTCAACTTCCATTCCTGTCAATAATTTAATGGTAATCATTCTTGGAATTTCTGTAAATATGGGTTCCCAAAAAAGTTGTAACGAAAATGAACGACCAATCATTATTAATCTTCATGGGAAAGGTTATTCGTATCAAAGTATTGCTGAAATGATTAATCGATCCAAAAAGGCCGTGTTTAATGCTGTTCATCATGTTAAAATTCATGGAACAACTAAAAGTGTTCCTAGGAAGCGACGCACAGTGGGTTATGGGAGGAAAAAATGTACATTTTTTCTTTTTCATTGTATAAACTAATTCTTTTTCTGTTTCTCTTCTTAGATAACTATTCTAGTTAGTTTTAGCTCGTTTGCCCAAATTTTATGCCGGATGACATGGAAATATATTTTTTAAATCAACTTGATTCCAAATTTTTAAACAAGATAGAAAATTATAACAATTTTAGCCTATCAGCTTTTGCTTTATCAAATAACTTGCTTAGTTTCAACTTTTGTACTAAACAAGCAACGACTTTAATACTTATAAATATTAATTTATTTAATTTTTATGTAACGATTTTAAAACCTCAAATCTTGAAAATCTAAACCCAAAGTAATTTTTTGTAACATTTCATATATTTTAAGTAATTTAACTACTAGCCATATGTACCCACATATTCTTATCAATTTATTTTGTTAGTATGTACTTTGGCCAAAGTAATAAAGCAATAATCATCTGCAGATATTTGCGGATAAAGCTTAGTTAGCGGTGATTCTACATACAGGGTGTGCATGTCATATAGTTTTAACACTCGGTATACTGGAAATAAAGGATTTTTTGGCATATGACTCTATGATAATTTTTTCACCTCTTGGAACATACAATCTGATAGTTAAGTTGAATTTCTGATTTTCAGACATCGCTTACTTCGAAAAAATTATCGAGACACTAATATTTAACATTAATGTTGAAATATCTCGAAAACGGTGCGTCATATCATAACAAGACAAAAGTACCGTTTTTATGTAAAAATAATAGTACTTTCTACTTAGGGGCTGGAAAGTAAAAAAAATCTCAATAACGGAAAAGTTGTGGCAAAATTTACATTGAAAGCCCCCATACGTTACGCTCCTGAATTATGATTTTTTAAATTTGAAACAAACTCCTATTAACACTTTTAATTTTATGACAGTATACCAAATTTCGTTAATTTATTCAACACCGTTTCAAACATATTGCGGAAAAACTATTTTGAGAAAAGCCCACTTGGGGGGACTGTAGCCCCCTTAGGAGTCACTTTTCGATATAAGTTTATTAAGCAAACTAAACTTATATTTAGCTGATCTATCAGCCCTAGAAGTTTGTGTAGGTTTTTTTGAAACACCATGTATATGCGGAATATTATCATTTATACGCGTCTTCTAAAAAGGTTTGCATTCCTCCCGCCCCCGGTAAGGCCCGTAAATCGACGCCCCTGGGATAAAGTTTAGTTACCATTTCTATTACAAATAAGAAAAATTACCAAAACCAAAATTATGAAGCATTTTTAGATACTTAAAGAATTTTTTCCGGAAAATGCCTATTTTTACCCAGTGTGCGATGTCCCAGAAAAACGAGTGTCGGAACAGACCGTCGAATTGTTCGCATTTCTAAGGCAGACCCTCACAAATCAGCAGTTGACATTTGGAAAGGAGTTTTTGTTGAAAATCCAAGGGAACTTGTTCGAAGTATTCGCAACCGTTTGAACGAGGCACAACTTTATGGCAGGGTACCAAGGAAGAAGCCTCATCTTTCCGAGGCGAATCGAAGGAGCCGTTTGAAATTTGCTAGGCAACACCTTGCTTGGAACGTCCAACAATGGAAGCAGATATTATGGTCAGATGAATCCAAGGTAAATAAATTTGGTTCTGATGGAAAACGTTTTATTTAGCGTCCTCCAAATAAAGAATTTAACCCCCGCTACACTATGAAAATAGTGAAATTTGGAGGTGGTTGTGTCATGGTATGGGGCTGCTTCTCTTGGAATCGCGTTGGTCCACTTTATAGAATAACTGGTAACATGGATCAGTATGAATACATAAATATACTGGAAAACGTCATGCAACCATATGGAGAGGAAAATTTATCAGTACCTTGGAAATTCCAACACGATAATGATCCAAAGCATTCTGCTAGGAGGGTCATTGCCTGGCTACAGGATAATCATGTAGATGTTTTACAATGGCCAGCTTGTAGCCCAGATCTTAACCCAGTAGAAAATCTTTGGATGATAGTTAAAAGGAAAGTAGGTTCAAGAACTTTCCAAAATTTCGATGAATTATTCGAGGGTATGAGAGAAGCTTGGATCAGTGTCCCACTAGAGACTTGTAGACGTCTAATACAGTCCATGCCTAGGAGGTGTTTGAAAGTATTTGAGGCCAATGGATATCCAACTTATGCGTTGGTAGAAAATGTTGACTTAGCAATACGTTTCCAATTAGTTTGCCGCTTAAAAATGTAGTTTTTTTCAAATAAATTAGTGAATAAATTATTTTTTAAACCTATAATTATGTTTAATATGAAAATTATTAGACGTACACCCTAACAATAGTAACAGTGATATAATATTCGAAATATCTTAAAGCAATTTCTTAGTAGCAGCAGTTAAAATTATCGTAAGTTATCGTTTCCAATTAGTGTGCCGTCACTGTATCTTAAATGAATAATAAAGACTGTGCGCATGTACGAAACACCCAATCCTATGGCTCGGGTGAAGTTGGGCTCATGTCTGCCCCTAATGTAGTTGTTACTCTTTTAATTAGTTAACATTTTCAGGACATCACTAATGTATTCAATTAAAAGTTTCAAATATATTTTCGCTAATTCAGGCTTCATAATATTGATCATATCATTTTGTTAACTCATCTAGCTTAGTGACAGCCAGTCTGTACTCTAGGAATATCTTAGATAATTAGGTACTTTTATTTATTTTTATCTTTTACACTTAACACTTGTTTTTTAAATTTAAAATTACAGCCAATTCTTGGCGTATCACTGTCAACAGCGACACATTTGTCGTTTCACCCAAAAACGTGGTTCATACCTCGATTTTGTTTTAAATTAAGTTGGGTAAACCCTTTTCTTAAAATGTAACGTGCAATCTGTGAAATTTTGATGTGACCATTGCCGATTTGTGTTGTTTATTTGTCTTCGTGGATATGTTCTTTTTCCATTGATAAGTAAGTGAAAGAACTCTTACCAATTTCCTTTCATTCTACTCATTAAAAAAAAATCACAAAAACACATAATTCCTAATTTACACTTTTAATTAATCCCTTTCAAATCCTATGAAATGTATAGTATCTAAACATAACAATATCAATTATTGTATCATTTTCTTTATCTACAAATTCTGCAGTAGTCTGACTTTCCACTAACGGGTGGTTCTTTTACTTACTTTCCAGGTAACACTGATGATGGCTTAGGCCGAAAGGGCTCTATCACGACTCACGCTCACGTCACGCTACTTTAGGAAGTACTTTTGGATTCAATTTTGCATGGAATACAAAGGGTGTTTCATTTATTACATATATCTCTTGAGAGTTACTGTTGCAATCTGTTATTTTAAAATTTAAATGAATCTATCTCGCTTAAGGTTATCATGTTTGTACTAAAGCATAAGTGCAACCGATACAAAACCAAATTGTACTAATGATAGATGTTTAACGAAGTAACGATATCTTATTTTAACAATCTAAATCGAATTAATATTGATTCTGTGTTTGTTTTACAATTAATCAGCTATAACGTCAGCGGAGTTTGACTATGCAATGAATTAGAAAAAAGACTAGGACACAGGCTTAGATAATATTTATTAGGTGCCTCATGTTAAGTAATCTTGTAGATAAGGGCAAAATTTATAATCAAAGTATTTGGGGTAGAGAGGTACCATCCCAATGGAGGAAAACTCTGATTTTCCCAATTTGAGAGGTAACAAAAATAGATCTAGTAATTTTAGACCAATAACCCTTAATTGCTGAGTGGCAAAAATCTTAGAGAGAGTAATTATTAAAAATAAATTGAAGTGGGAATTGGAATAAAAACAGTTATTTTCAAAATATCAAATTGGGTTTAGAAAGAGGAAGGGATGTATAACATTTCTTATTAGAAACGATTTCATAAAGCGGCGGTTTTTTTTTGACATTCGGGCAGCCTATGGCCATGTAAATATTTTCAAACTATTAATGTAAGCAAATTAGACGCAAAACCACGAAAAGAAGAAAAAATTTATAAAGTTTTGAAATTTTGGTTGTGAACTCCCAGTAGAATTCCAAATACAGGCTGGGTCTGTTACGACAAAATCAAAACAAATATTCATTCATTTATTAGAACAATTACACGAGGCTGAAAACTTGAATTATGCTGATTTGAAAAGGAAAATTTTCTATTTGTGCAAAAAATAGCAGAAAATTGGACAAAAGCCAGGCGCAACAAATTTTTTTTTCTAAAAACAAATTCTAGTTGGTTAGTAAAGACCGATGAAATTTTGGTTAACGCACCAAATCAACCCAATCTGCACGCGGAAGAAGAAATTTGCTGAGTGTTGTCGACGCACAGTGGTTCCATGGATATGCTAAACGGTGACAAAAATCAATTGTTTTCGTTATATGCTCAAATTTGTAAAAAAATACTTTAGATATAATTAACAGATATCTTACTGCCCCGCTAGAATGCAATATGGCAATAAATAGAATTTGTTTGACCATAATATTGGTTTTCTTCTACTATTCAATAGAAAAAAATACTACAATAATTTTTGTCATGTACATTTTATATATTGTAATTATATGTATCGGTTATTAGTAACAATATTAACAAATAAACATACCCATATCCTGCGGCTGTAAAAAGGGATGCGGAAAGTGATGCAGCTGTGTGAAATTTGGCTTGCGCTGCTCAACAATGTGCTCGAATTGTCATGGGCAGAGTTGTTTAAATTCAGTCGTGGAGGACGACTTTGCAGAGGCAGATGATTAATAGTGGAATAGGCCTATAGGGGAAGCCACTTTTAAAAAATGCGCCGAGAGCTCTACCTCAATAAGGGTGGTGGGGAAACGCGCTTAAAGTACAAAATCCACAGGTATAAAAAATTATCATTTGACCACTAACATTTTCTCATAAATAGTTCATTCAATGTGCGCCTTGTAGAGAAAGAACTGTTCTTCAATTTTGATTTTATACGTTTTTTTGCTCACACTAATATTTTTCGAGATAATCGCCGCCAAAGACGGCACTGAGTTCATTTTTGTCTTCCCGCTTAAATTTTTTTTTATATTCCAAGGTTATTTATGAGCGTTGGGTGGGAGATACGCAAAAACATTATATGACAAATTTTATGGAGAATATAATAAGTCCTATAACATTTTATCGTCGAAGTTATGGTTTACGAGAAAATGCCAAAAAGCGTCGTGAGGTCACATTTGGGGGTGGGTTTTTGAGAAAAAAGGGATGAAGCTCCCACCGGGGGGGTGGGAACTCTTCAGATCTATATTGGGGTTCCTACTGGGAGTTTACAACCAAATTTTCAAAACTTTATAATTTTTTTCCTTTAAAAAGTCTAATTTTGTTACACTATATATGATATAGTGATTGGAGAAATGTGGGAATATTGTTAGACCACAGTTGGCAAGCCAACTCTCTCCTTAAGTCCGCTGTTATTCAGTCTCACTCCTGATGGCAAATTCACTGCCATCTTTGAATGAGTTAGGGCCGGTAACTCTCTCCTTGCAGTTGTATCCACCTGGAGAGAGCTTCTCTAGCTGTGCTGTAAGCTGTTCACAGTACTGGCTCTAGTTCTATGAAGGCCGTTGCGGCCGCCTATTTTGCATCAGATCAGCATCAGCTCTTTCGTTACCTTCATATCTTGTATGTCTAAGTGTCCAGATCAGTGTAGGCTTATTTTCTCTACCTAGTTTAGTGAATAATTCTTGGCAGTTCCAAACTGCCTTGGATGAAAAACGGCTAGATTCAAGAGCTTTTAAAGCCGGTTGACTGTCCGAGATTATTTTGATTGCATTGCCTTTCCAGTTTCTATCGATGAGCCACTCTGCAGTCATATCAATGACTTAAACTTCAGCCTGAAAATTGGTCGTATGTTTGCCTAGGGAAGATTTAAGCTCAACTTTACCATTTTTATTCCATGCAGCGGCTCCTGTAGCATCATTGGTCTTGGAACCATGGGTTTTCTTATGGCAGTGGCACACACGCTAAAGAGAGATCTTATGGCGCACGACGAGCGCTGTGTGCGAAGACGTTGATTGACAAGGTCCTTGAATAGTTGTACGTTGTAATTAGGGGATAACAGATGTTCTGGGAGTGAGTTTTACATTGATGCAGTGCGCCCGACAAAGGAGTTCTTGTAAGGCGATGTTCTAGGTATTTCCAATTGTACGACGAATTGGTGCGCTCTTGTCGTCTGCCGTAACTGTCTGACAGGCGTTGCCAGGGGCACGATGAGGCGGGCCAAATCCTGGGAACATCTGCCGTAAAAGTATCTGTAAAACAGGGACATCTCGGCCACATGTCTGCGGTGTTCCAAACTATCCAGATTCCGGGTCAACTCCGGGTCGCCGACGAGACGCACAGCTCCCTTCTTAATGGAATCCAGCAGCTTTATGGTGTGCTTTGATGTGGCACCCCAGATGTGTGAGCAATATTTTAAGCACGATCTTATTTGCGCTTTGTAGAGCAAGAGCAACTGCTGCGGTGTATACAGTTTTTTGTTGCGAAATAGCGCACCAAGCTTCTGGGAGGCTGTTTTGCAATGTTAGCAACGTGGTTATGCCAGGACATATTGCTGTTGACCGAGACACCCAGCAGTCCGATTGACGAGGATGAAGGAATGGTCATAATGATGTCAGGGCCCGCCGTATTGGCCCTCTTGGTAAACGTGGCTGCTTGGGTCTTTGCTGCATTGAACTGGACCAAATTTCTGTCGCCTAAAGTTTGAACTTTCTCCAGGTCTGCGGTGATAAGTCTCAATCGCTAGTAAAGGTTTTTCTGATCTAAAATGGGAGACAAGGGTACAGTCATCTGCAAAACTGTAAACAGGATTATTAGTTTCGGGCAGCAGGTCATTAATATAGACACCGTCTATAGATATTCTAATAAGTCCGCTCACTCCAGCATGCCGTGGAAAATACTGCCGTTGACCTTGAACACACTCGGCCACTGTACAGTAAACGAATGGGTGCAGCTACGGTGTACGTTCAATATGAACTGCCGCTCGGTTATTTTTATACGGGGAGCGTTCTATTAGGAATAAATGATATGAATATGATTACGTATTAAGTTTGGATTATTTATTTGTTATGAACAACTATTGACATTATCTGTCTCATTTATAGCTCATTAATAATACTACTTTGTAATAGTTACTTAGTATTATAATAAATAAGTAAATAATAAACGAAATATTATCTACGATATGGATAAAAATACCAGTAGGTACAACTTGTATTGTTTAATTACGAACACAAGTTACAAAATATAACAGGAAAATAGCGACAAGGTTCACTTTGTCTCGACTTATTTTAGCCATTTGATCAGGATCCAATATGCTATAACCAATTTTAATAGATTTGGTTAGTTTGGATTAGTCGCCGAATCAACTTTCAGTTTGTTTCACTTTGTCTCAACTGATTTTAGTCATATCAACCAGTTTCGATAGGTTATAATCAATTTTAATAGATTTGGTTAGATTGGGTTAGTCGTCGAATCAACTTTCGGTTAATCTCACTTAGTCTCAACTTATTTTAGACATTTGAACTGGTTCTGATACGTTTTAATCAATTTTAATAGATTTGGTTAGTTTGGGTTAGTCGCCGAATCAACTTTCAGTTAGTTTCACTTTATCTCGACTTATTTTAGTGAATTCAACCGGTTCCGCTGGGTTATAATCAAATTTAATAGATTTGGTTAGTTTGGGTTAGTCATCGAATCAACTTCCGGTTAGTTTCACTTAGCCTCAACTCACCTGAAACATATGAACCAGTTCCGATATGTTATAATCAATTTTAATGCATTTGGTTAGTTTTGGTTAGTCGTCTAATCACCTTTCAGATAGTTTCACTTTGTCTCAACTTATTTTAGTCATTTCAACCGGTTTCGGTATGTTACAATCAATTTTAATAGATTTGGTTAGATTGAGTTAGTCGTTGAATCAACTTTCGGTTAGGTTTACTTTGTCTCGATTTATTTTAGTCATTTTATCAGGATCCGATATGATATAACTAATTTTAATAGAATTGGTTAGTTTGGGTTAGTCGCCGAATCAGCTTTCAGTTAGTTTCACTTTGCCTCGACTTATTTTAGTGAATTCAACCGGTTCCGCTAGGTTATAATCAATTTTAATAGATTCGGTTAGTTTGGGTTAGTCATCGAATAACTTAGTCTCATCTTATTTGAGACAATGAAGCGGTTCCGATACGTTATAATCAATTTTAATACATTTGGTCTGTTTTGGTTAGTCGTCTAATTAACTTTCGGTTAGTTTCACATCGTCTTAACTTATTTTAGTCATTTGATCCGGTTCCGATACGCTGTAACAAATTTTAATATATTTGGTTAGTTTGGGTTAGTCATCCAATCAACTTTCGGTTAGTTTCATTTAGCCTTACTTATTTTAGCCATTTGAACCGGTTCCGATACGTTATAATCAATTTTAATAGATTTTGTTGGTTTGGGTTAGTCATCCAATCAACTTTCGGTTAGCTTCATTCACTTCGTCTCATAAAAATTGAATAATTCTTTACCAATTCCATAAGAGAGAGAGAAGGAGAGATCACGTGTAGTTACATAACAGTAATCAACAGTACAATAAAAAAAACTACCCTTAGCCATCTTAACCATATATATTTTTTAAATAGCGTAGAGCGTAAATCGTGCGAAAACTATTCCGTAAAAATAAATTCACACCGTCCGATCACGGAAGTACTTGCGAAAACTGAGTCACGGCTAAGCCGTGACATTGAGACACGTCAATGTCAATGCCGATGGGTGAGGGATTGGCGCAGGCAGGAGGGAAATTTTCCGCGGCACGCTCGAGTGAGCGGACTTATTAGAATATCTATAGACGGTGATATAGATGAGGAACAGAGTTGGTGAAAGTATTGCTTCCTAAGGCACCCCCGCGTTAACGGTGAATGTGTCTGAGATGCGTCCATCAACTGCAACGTGCAGAGATCGGTTCCTAACGAAACTGGCAAGCCAGCTGCGCAGAGAGGCTGTCAGTCCGAAGGACGGCAATTTGTTGAGCAGTCCGTCATGCCAAACTCTGTCGAATGCCTTCGAAATATCCAACGCAATCGCTGGAGACACTCCGTAGTTCTCAATTGCCCTACTCCATATATGAGTGACATAGGCCAATTGTTTAACACGTATTCCGTCCGGTCCTGATTCCTTTTGCGTATCTAGTTCTTTTGAGGATTTTACGAATATCACGGTAATGAAACTTGACTTCTGCCATGGTAGTGTTGATGTTCGATATGGTGGGGAGAGCCTTGTCTTCGGGGATGTCTAAGGTAGAGTGCGATGAACCAACTATTCTATGTTGTTCTCAGATGTTCCGAGTTATTTGCTCATTCTTTCCTCTCTGGTAGGAGGACGTCATAGGCATGGTGATAGTTAGTTATGGTAAACATAACATCTGATGGTAGAACCAACACACTGTTAAGCATGGTGCTCAGCATGGAATAATATATCCAAAGCGTTGAAGGAGAGAAAGTTTTCGATTCCTCTATGTAAAAGACGGGTAAGGCATCTTCGTTAAAATTTTCCACTTTTCGACAGCACCATCTTACAAATAACTCCCTCACATTGCGCTTCATATACTTTCTTTGATTCTGTCGGAAAAATACCTTCTAACGCCTTTCCAGCTGCTTTTTCAAATCAAAAGTTTTCATTTCGACTGTAATTAACAAATTAATGACACTGGCAACTTGTTTATTTATACTGCAACTAAGTGTTTCAAAGTCGACTGATAAAATATTCAACTGGCCCTTGCATTAGTTTTGACCTTATTAGGTGTTTTTAAATTTATACTTACATAATATGTTTTTAGTATGTAATATTATTCCCGAAAGTACAAATTATAAGATATACACCGCGGGGTTAAAGTGCCTTAATCCTCCTTTCGCGGGCTTAAAAGAGGCTATTTAACCCCTAGATATATAATATACTATTACGCCCATATTTGTCCTATAACTAAATAGCTCATTTACACACTAGAGCGTAAAAATATCAAAAAGCCTAACGCTGGCTCATGTCCAATAAATGAAATAAATATTATTATTAGTAAAAATTAATAAAATAAGTTGTCGATACCTTATGACCGTATAAGCAACTCAAGTATACATCACACAAAACAATTTAATAATACTTAGCAGCAGCCAATACCAATAATTTAAATATTGATATGCATTTTCACATACAATCACTTTTTGTGTTCAAATCGGTACTCATCATCTGAACCTCTTAAGTGCCAATTTCTCTCCCAGGGAATCGGTTGAATTAAGTTATTAAGTATCATATCATGCATAACATCATGAAGACAAGGGAAATAAAATAAAAACGCATTTTTACAAGGCAAATGAATCTGTTAATGGTGCCGGCAAAAAAGGTTCTGTCAAATTAGTTACATGTTAATTTTATGACTAGCCATAAAAGCCTTAAAATAAGGATGTACCTATTTAACTTGCTCTGTGGTCGTTTTGCGGATGAAGCGAGGAACAACATTTCGAAGGGCTCATTTAAGCAAACATGTTATATGTTGCACATACCTACGTAGTTGTGAAAGTTATTGAATCATCAGGTAAATCTCGTAAAAATTAGTCCAGCCGAATTAGCTTCTCATATGGACTGATACTGCAAGCAAAAAAAAAATTACAAATTTTTGGAGAAACTAAAATTAAATGAGACATAATTTAAAAGTTAATTATGCTTAGTAGGCAGCTTGATTATAGGAACCAACAAGAAGAAGATTAAAACAGCCAAAATTGCATGCTAATATCATACATAAATAATTGTTCTAGAATGCACCCGTGTTGAAAGCCGAAAATAAACTGGTCAACAAAAAGATAGGCAAAAGCAACTTTTAGTACAATTTCCAAATTTATTTCTTTCTTCTTGATGCCTTTTTGTCTTTACGATAAGGTAATGGCTTCTGTTGCACATACGCAATTTGCCAGCTCATTCAGGGGCGACCGTGACGTTGTCTCGCTCTAAACCCTGTCACGTCCACTGATTTTTTCTTTAGAACAAAAACGTTTGAATTTTTACAGGCGCAGCCAAAAATTATTCCACAGGAACATCCGGGTCCTGCCATTGGGGTTTGTGCTATGAGTATGCCATTTGGGTAATACATTTTTGCATGCCTTACAATATGATACGTTACCTAAAGAACATCAATTGCCAGTTTTTGGACTTATACCCTATGGCTGGCTTTTTGTTATTTTGACGCTCTAGTGTGTAAATGAGCTATTTAATTATAGGACAATTATGGGCGTAATAGTATATTATATATCTAGGGGTTGAATTGACTCATTTAATCTCGCGAAAGGAGGATTACGGCGCTTTAACCCCGCGATATATATCTTATATTTTGTACTTTCAGGAATAATATTATGAATTTAAAAACACCTAGTAAGGTCACAACTAATGCAAGGGCCAGTTGAATATTTTATCAGTCTACTTTGAAACACTTCGTTGCAGTATAAATAAACAAGTTGTCAATGTCATTAATTTTCTAAGCACAAGTCGAAACTTAATTTGAAAAAGCAGCTGGAAAAGCGTTAGATGGTATTCTTCCGACAGAATCAAAGAAAGTTTATGAAGTGCAATATAAGGGAAGTATTTGTAAGATGGTGCTGTCGAAAAGTGGAAATTTTCAACGAAGATGCCTTACTCGTGTTTTTCGTTGAAAAATCTCTCCTTCAGCGCTTTGGGCACATTATTCCATGCTGAGGACCATCCTTAACAGTGTGTTGGATCACCATCAGATGTTATGCCTACCAAAACTAACTATTACCATGCCTACGACCTCCTACCAGAGAGGAACGAATGTGCAAAAAACTCGGAACGTCTGAGAACAACAGAGAAAAGTTGGTTCACTGACGGCTCCAAGACCAATGATGGTACAGGAGCTGCTGCATGCAAATGGTAAATTTGAGACTAAATCTTCCCTAGGCAAACATGCAACCATTGTTCAGGTTTAAGTTCAAGCTATTGATATGACTGCAGAGTGGCTCATCGATAGAAACTGGAAAAGCAAAGCATGAGGGCAACGAAAGAGCTGATGCTCTTGCGAAGCAGGCGGTCTCAACGGCCCTCGTAGAGCCAGAACCAGTACTGGAAGCAGCTTAGAGCACAGCTAAAGAAGCCGTCGCTAGGTGGACACAACAGCAATTTGTAGACAAATGGAGAGAGTTACCGAACCTAACTCATTCAAAGATGGCAGATTTGAGCACCCTTACAGAAGCAGCAGCTAGGGATATGGATAATAAAGATCAACTAGATGTTATATTAACATATTGTGCAAAGGCCTTTGATACGATTGACCACGGTCTACTTGTGGACAAGCTGGGTAAATTTGGTTTTTCATTGAATGCATGTGCGTTTATTACATCTTACCTCACCATGAGACCCCAAACAAGTTAAAGTTGGTAGCAAAATTTCAATACAATACATATCAACATATGGGGTGCCACAGGGTACCAGGCTTAGCCCTCTGTTGTTCTTAGTTTTCGTTAATGATTTACCAAACTGTGTAAAACATTCAGAGTGTCTCAGATGACTTTAAGTTATATAGGCATATATCATTTTGATGAATGTTATGGACTTTGGAGTGTCTTGAATTCAGTATCTAAATGGTTTAATTTAAATAAAATGTCATTAAATATTAGTAAGTGCCATGTTTTGACTTTCACACGTAAAATAAAATTTGCAAATTTTCATTACATGGTTGATGACCTGGTGTTGAGTAGAAGAACCGAATGTAGGAATCTTGGAGTCCACTTGCAAACAAACTTAAAATTTACCGAACATTATGAAACCATTGTAAATAAAGCTTATAAACTCCTTGGATTTGTAATCAGGAATACAAAACATTTTAAAGATATTAAAACAATAATGACTTTGTAAAATAGTCTAGTTAGACCAAATTTGGAGTATGCCTCAGTTATTTGGGCACCTCAAGCAGTGGTTCATGTTGACATGATCGAAACGGTACAAAAAGATTTTTGATATACCTGTACTTAAAAACGCACAATGCCTATTCTTATATGGTCTAGTATAATAGTATGCTAATCGAATTTAAAATTGTAAAATTAAGTGTTAGACTCAGTTTGAATGATGTTGTATTTAGTTACATTATAGTTAACAATTTGAAGTATAAGAAATGTTCCTTAATTAATAATATAACATTTGTAGTTCCTAAATAAACTTAAGAATAAGAAATAACAAACTTTTCCAATTAGCCCTAAATAGTTCTCCTATGGTAAGAATGATGTGTGAGTGTAACAATTTTATACAAAAATGTGATATAGATCTCTTTAATTCTACTGTAGGGCAAATTAAAACTGAGATTTTAAACAACAACCTGCTCTAGTTAATTTTCCGTAATGAACATTTTATAATCTCTGTCTTTTCTATGTATTTTTATTTTTCACCTTGTCTGTATTTTGTTTGTATATAATTTTTTACACGAAACCAGTAAGCACTCTTACATTTAAGTACATGGCTCATGTGTTTGTAGGAGTTTAAATGATAAATAAATAAATAGATAAATGAATAAATATAGAAATAAGGAGTTAGTTCTGTTGGTGGACGATGTAACTGATTTGTGTCAGTCAGCTTTGATTAAAATTAAAAATACTAAAGACAAGATCGATATGAATTTTGCTGTTAAAAATTCAGATAAAAATATTCTCAATTTGACTAAAATCCATCAGAAATATATGGATTTAAGAAAAGCTGAGACGCTTCATTCGAGATTTTTCCTTTGTTATCAAAACAATCAATGTACTGCAGTCACTAAAAATATATTTGGAAAACTACCCTAAAAAGTAGCAGCATTCTTAAATCTACCCAATTCATCATTATACACTGGGCATTGCGCATGCCTCTTTATTAGCTGACTCTGTTGCATCTTTAAATGTTTTAAAAAGGCATGGAGGATGGATATAAGCAGCCGTCGTCGAGGGACACGTTAAAAATTCCATAAATAATAAAAAATTATTGCCGACAAAATTTTTGGACATGGTGACTCGAAAGCCTTCCAAATTGTTGGACCTTCAGGAAACACCAGATAAGCTTTTGGGCAAGTCTCTGGAGACGACGCATGTAGTTCTACATCAAGCATAGCGATGAAACAAATATATCATATAATATTTTAAGCTTTTTTATATTTGTTGCTAACATGTACTTTAGTCCCTTGGGATTAAATGGAACCTTTTTTAGTCCCTGCTTGGAGAAACTGATGGGTATACTTTAGTCCCGGAAGTACAAATATTAGCAACTTGATATCTACAATTGAGTAAGCTATGAGCGAAAGGATTAAATCTATGTACAATGTATCAAATTGATTTGCCAAATTTAAAACATAAATAGAGAGAAAGTATTTTGCCATCAAGTGATTTATAAATATGTATTAATATTACTTGGAGAGCAATTTGCATCTATGCTGATTTATTTTTAAAATCCCAATTGTTGTTCGAATATAAAATTACAATTTTTTAAATAATTTTCAATACGGTCTTTTATAAAATTTCCAAGCGTTTTTTTTAACGATATGTCTGTATGTGTATCATTATTTTTACAGATTAGTTTAATTAATCCAACTTTAAACGAATATGGGCATATTCCAGAATAAATTAAATTATGGATTAAACCTGATGAATGAAATCATATACACTGTGTTCAAAAAGCCCCGGACCCCCTCGACATTTCTAAAAGGCCGCCTCTGATCAAAAAATATTTAATATGAAAGTTGTAGATCTTTGTTAGATCTATCTTAAAAAACATGCTAAGTATAAGGGGTGCTCCACAAACGCGGAATAAACCGATATTGTGTTTTTTTAAATGAAATAGTATTGTTTTCAATTTACTTTCTGAATCTACGCAAAATTTTAGCCCCAATTCCTGTTTCATGTCCTATACTTAAATCCAGCAGTTCAAAATATATGACGTCACTTTTATTAACATAACAAATACAATCGTTACGAAACAAACTTATTTAATTAAGTGCTGGAAATGGCGTCTCTGAACAGCTTGGCAATGACCCAAGTTGTAATAGTTTTGGATCATAACTGGAGTTATCAATTCACATTTGGTCCTGATCCTGTCTTTAAGTGTGTCAATATTTTCCGGTTTTGTTGTAAACACTTTATTTTTCAAATGATCCCAGAGGAAATAGTTCATCGGCGTAAGGTCAGGGAACCCGCTGGCCATTCTACTTAATCTCTTCTGCCGATACACCTATTAGGAAAAGTAGCATCTAAAATTCTCCTTACGTTTATACCGAAATGTGCAGGGGCTCCATCTTGCTGAAACCATGTTGATTGTAAATTGTGACCTTCCCTAATTATGATTTCAGCTAATATTTGATCTTTTAACATGTGCAAATAATGCTCTGAATTCAAATTTCCCTCTATAAAAAACGGGCTTATCATTAGGTTTTGAATTATACTTACCCGAACGTTGAACTTCTCAGGGTACTGGGTATGCGATTCTCTCATCCCAGTGAGGATTCTCATCTGCCCAATATCGACAATTATGTCGCTTAACTGTACCGTTACGCATGAAAGTTAAATCGTCAAAAAAATTATATTATTGAAGAAATCGGATTTTGATCCAATTTTTCCATCATAATTTCACAAAACACCATTCGACGATCAAAATCATCTCCGAATAGCTCTTACACCAATGTAATTTTATAGGGCTGAAACTTATTACATCTGAAGACATTCCTCACCGATACAAAACCAACATCTGACTGAGAGGCCACTTTTTATAACGACAGATTTAGTTCTTCTACAAAATGCTGCACAATTTCCAAACTTTTTTGTTCATTAGCAACCGTTCTTGGCCTTCCCGCGTGTTGACGATCTTTGCAAGTACCAATTTTCTCAAATCTCTGAATGATCCTGATCACAGGCAAAACAATAGGTAATCTGGCAACAAAATTTAAAAATCTTATTAAAAGTGACGTGACAACTGTTGGATTTAAGTATAGGATATGAAACAGGAACTGGGGCTTAAATTTTGCGTAGATTCAGTAAGTACTTAGCAACATGGCAGGTGATAATAAACCAGCTGAAAATCTTGATCCAAATAAAGTTAAAAAAGTGTGTATTCACTGTTCAAAAAATGTCTTAAACGAAGTTAAGTGTAAAAAGTGTAAGTGCCTCTTCCATCCTGCATGTTTGCGTCAATCCGCCGAGCAAAAGAGAGCCGTATGTGTTCATATTCGGGAGGAAGCTGCAGAGATAACCTCAAAATCGTCGGAATCCGATTATGAAAATGTCATGTTTCTGATACAAGAATTGCATCTCAAAATTCAAAAATTGGAGGTAAATGAGATAGATCTCACTAAAAAAGTTGATTTACTGGAAAATAAAGTAAAACTGCTTGAAAACAAACGACAAGCGAAAAACCTACTGAAAAATCTAAGGATTTTCAAGAGAAACTTGGCAACACAGGGCATCTCGACCAACGGCAACTTCACGTTGGTTCCAAAAAACCACGCTGCCATAGCACAGGCACTGGTGCAAACGAACTACTAACCACAACCAAGAATTCCGCCGGTTCCACGGCAGGTAGTTCAAATGTCGAGGTTCTCAGCCCAAACCCACAAGTTTCTGCCAGAGAAAGAGAGAGAGAGAAAATTTCTGAGAGAAATGTGTCAAATTTCATAAATCAACACGAAAATGAAAAATCCGATTCTCATCTTCAAGTTCAAGATAAAAATCCTGAAAATCCTCAGCCCCGCAGGATTTCCGCCGAACGCAGCTCTGACGAACCCAAGATGACTGAAGGTATTCAAAATGAGCCCACCCAGTCTGACAGAGATCAACAATGGGAATTTCAGAAACAAATGGGATTTAGGAGACATACTCAAAACAATAATATCCACAACCAGAAGTCCACAAGACCTGCACCACTAAGAGGGAGTAATAAAAACGCGGGGTTACTGAAAATGGCAAAAAAATGTCATCTATATTCATCTCAGGATTGGCTCCAGATGTGACTGGGGATGAAATTTTGACATTTTTAGAAGGCAATGATCTGGGGAAAGAATGTAAGTGTGAGAAGATTAACACCAAAAAAGATAACTACCGTGCTTCATTTAAACTAACAGTACCAGGATCAGAGGAAGAGAAGTACATAAACCCAGCTATATGGCCTACAGGCATTATTATCAACCATTTTTTGAACCTGCAGCGCCCAAAGAGAGCACCAAAGCAATCCACACAATTAGGCATTCATTAACCCTAATGCACCTCAACATCAGATCACTCCGTAACAAAATCGAGGAGGTCGAAGCCTATATAGTAGACAAGGACATCGATATTATTTGTTTGACCGAGCACTGGCTCACTGAACAGAAAATACAATTAAAACATATAGACGAGTACAAACTGGCCGCCTTTGATGCAAGAAAAAATTCGCTAGGGGGAGGTACAGCTATATTTGTTAAATTAAATATTGAATTTGATAATCTAGATTTGAATGTAAGCTTTAATATTGAAAAATGTATAGAGTTTTGTGCTATTTCTTTAAGTAAATCTAATCTAAACCTAGTCACTATTTACCGTTGCCCTCAGGGCCATTTTGACACATTCATGACATCCTTGGAAAGTATACTCTTGCACCTGGGTACGGGAAAACAAGTTGTTCTGGCCGGGGATTTTAATGTAAATTTTTTAAAAAATGTTGAAAATAATACAGTAAAAGTTTTGGATATTTTAGGTAGCTTTGACCTGTCCAAAACAGTACATGTACCAACTAGAGGGGAAAACTGTATAGATAATGTCTTTCTGGGCTCTGCAGTGGGGCTATGCTCTGCTGTTGTCGATAAGCTACATTTTTCCGACCACAGTAGTCAGATCATCAAATTTAGTGTCTTCCAAAGAGCAAGTTTCACACAAACCAGAGAAACTTTTCGACCCATAACTCAGAGAGGTATGTTTTTATTTTATAATAAAGTTTCACAGATTGACTGGGATTTTGTGAGTCAAATGAGTGTAAATGTGGATGATAAATTTAACAACTTCATGAATCTTTTGGAGCCTTGTTACATAGAATCTTTTCCGGAAAAAACCTATAGGGGAAGGTCTGATCAACCTCAACGTTTGTCTTGGTTTACTGAGGAGCTTAAAACTATGAGGGAACAACTAGAACTTTTAGAAGAGCTAAAAAGACAGTATGGCGGCCCAGTTATTTCTCAAATGCACTCTCAATTTATAACAGAATACAAAAACAAATACAGCTAGCTAAAGTCAGAGCTAATGACAGTGTATTAAAAAATTCAACAAACCCAGTCAAATCAATATGGAACATAATCAACTAACACCGTGGACTTCCAAAGGATTCTTTAGATCATACCATCTCACCTGATACCTTTAACGACTTTTTTTCAAAAATAGCTTTAAATTTAGTCAATGATATTCCTATATCAAATATAGATTTTCTCACTCACATACAAGTAGAAAATGAATATGAGGGTTTTTCTTTTTACGAGGTCACTTTCAACCAAGTACGTGATATAATAAATAATTTGAAAAATAAACCCAGTGGTATGAACATAAAGCTTCTAAAATCAATAAAAGAACTAATAATTATTCCTCTTACTAAACTAATCAACTTATGTTTTAGAAATAACACTTTTCCCACATGCTTAAAAAGAGCCATAGTAATACCAATTTTTAAGAAAGGTGACATAAATGACCCGCAAAATTACAGACCCATATCCCTACTCCCTGTTATCTCTAAAATTGTGGAAAAGTCCATGGCAATGCAAATTACAAACTGCTTTGAGAACACAGATTTATTTTCAGACTGCCAGTTTGGTTTTAGGAACGGTAAAAACACAGTCCTTGCTATCCTAGACCTAATATCCCATATAGTGTAGTCATTTCACAAACTTCAATTCGATGCTGTTCTGATGTGTGACCTCAGTAAAGCATTCGACTGTGTTAACCATGAAATTATTTTAGCCAAGCTGAGACAGTACGGTTTCGGTCAGAGTAGCACTGACATGTTGAAATCATAGTTGCAGGACCGGATGCAAGTAGTAAAAGTCAGTAATGTGAGATCGGCAGAGAGTGTAGGCAATATTGGGGTTCCCCATGGATCAATATTGGGACCTGTTCTCTTTATAATATACATCAATGACTTGCCAGGTGCTGAAACAATAGCAAAGCCTACAGTCTATGCCGATGACACTACACTTTCTTTAGCATGTGACACGATTGAGGGAGTGACTGAGGGTATGAGAGGTGTGCGAGAAAGGACGGAAGAATGGTTTTGTATCAATAGATTGCTCCTAAACAAAGATAAAACTAAACAGGTGATTTTTTCTTTACGTGAGACTGGTGATGAGAGTGTGGGTGTGAATGATGTCCGGTTCCTGGGAGTGAACCTAGACCTTAAACTCAGGTGGAATGTGCACATTGACATCTTAAGAAAGAAGTTATCAAAAGGACTGTTCATACTCAGAAATCTTGCAAAAAATGTTTCACTTGATATCTTACTAACATCATATTATGCTATCTTTCATTCGCACCTCTCCTACGCACTTCTTGTTTGGGGGCACTCAGCAGATACCTACAGGGTTTTTGGTCTGCAGAGAAAGGCCATTAGAATTGTCAGTAACCTGAATTATAGGGAAGACTGCAGAGAAACTTTCAAATCTCTGAAGATACTGACACTTCCAGCTCAATACATTTACGACAATCTTTTATTCATAAAGCAGAGCCTAGCATCATGCAGGGCGCATGAGGACATTCATGGGTACAATACCAGAAACAAGAGTGGTCTGATTCCAGCATACTGGAGGTTAAAGAGGTGTCAGACTGGTCCTGGGTACTGGGAAATAAAATTTTATAATATATTGCCTGACAACATAAAGCTCTTACCATATAAAGATTTTAAGCTAAAAGTAAAACAAATATTGCTGTCCAATGCCTTTTATTCCCTTGACGAATATTTATGTTTTCAATTTTAAAGTACCTGTTTTCCTGTAGGTATATATTAAATGCAATTGTTGTGTATATAGTATTTTAGAATTATGTGCTTTATGTTTTATCAAAATTTTTATTTTCAATGTATTGTGTATTTTAATATTATTTAAGGTTAGCTTAGATATTCAAAATAAATTTTCTTGTTACTGACCCTTTTTATGACTTGTGTAAACATTTGTTATTGACATTAATATATAAATTTGAATTTGAAAGTAAGTTGAAAACAATACTATTTCAAAGAACACATCGGTTAATTCCGCGTTTGTGAAGCAGCATATTTTTTTTAAGGTAGATCCAACAAGGATCTACAACTTTCATCTGAAATATTTTTCGATCAGAGACGGCCTTTTAGAGATATCGAGAGGGTCCGGGACTTTTTGAACACAGGGTATAGTGTTTAGTATTTCTGATGATATGTTGTCTGTACTTGGGACACTTTCCTGGCTTTATTTTATTTATATAATATTTTATTTCGCTCTAATGGGCTTATTTGATAAAATCTGATTTTTCGTTAACTGTTTGTCTGTCATTGTTCAACGCATAACCAGTCAATAAACATTGGATGTCATTATAAGCAACTTATTATTTATTATGCATAGTCAAAATAAGCTGGTTACTATACATTTTGTTCTCTTTTCTGTCGATAATATCAAAAACAATTATTATCCTTTTATTTGAGTTGCTCATGTAGTTGTTTCAGCGATATAAATCTGTAATTGTATCATTATTTTTTTAAATTAGTATAATTAATCTAACTTTAAACGATTCTGAGTATATTCCAGGATAAATTAATAATTTGTGTATTAAATCTGATAATGATTTTAAAGTGAAATCAGATATACCTAGCTTTCAGTATGTCTGATGATATTTTGTCTGTACTTGGGACACTTTCTTGGCTGTAGTTTATTTATATAATATTTTATTTCGCTCTAGTGGGCTTATAAAAATTTATTTTCCGTTAATAGTTTGTCTATCTGAGTTAAACGGATAACCAATCAATAAACTTTGGAAGCCATAATGAGAATTATGGTTTTCAAAATATATAAGACTATAAGCAACTTATTTATTTTGAAAGTCAAAATAAGCTTCGGGTACCATACATTTCGTTCCCTTTTCGGTCGAGAATATCAAAAAAATTAACATTTTATTTGAATTGTGCCTGGTACGGTGTCAATATTAGACTGAGGTACCGAAGTCTAATAAACCTTATTATTTAACTTCTTATTCCCAAAAATATTCTAAAATAAAATTAACAAAATTTCCCCTGAATATTTTATAAAATATGCACCTCACATACACTCAAATCTCTCGTAGAGATAATATGTATATTACATGTTAACGGTGTCCGAGAGCATCTAAGAAAAGGCGGCGACTTCAAAGCCTTGATGTGGTAGCTGATCGTTCTGAAACATGCGTTCTTTACACCAGAAACGTGATACCCTGTATCAGACGCCTAGTGAATGTATTATAGTCGTGTTAGCCATGTAATCGGCCTTAATCTTCTCAGGGGGACAACTTTTTTGACATCTCTATAATCACGGTGTTTCATGGCAAAGGTCGTATTTAAATTTCCTAAAGACCGACTAAAAATAATGTACATACGTGTTACCTTAATAGATTTAAGTTTCTTATGAGGTACATAACCCATATTAAGTAAGTAGGCCAGTGCCGCATCTACAACTTTTGAGGCCCTAGGCCCGCTTCGAGGCTAGAAAAAAATGTTCCCTTCGCAATATAAATCGACGGGTCTGCCCTTTATTTTTAATATGGAATTACTCGAAAAGAGGCTTATCTCATTTCAACTGGAACACTACGTATATGTTTCAATTATTCGAAAATTTGCTGCTAATTAATATAAAGGGATGTTTTCGAAATTAAATGTTTTAAAATTCAAACAGAGATATACAAACGCATTTTTTTATTGACAAAACAAAATATATTTGCAGGAAAATGTTTCAGATTAAAGAAAAACATATTTTAAAAATACATATAAAAAAAAGATTGAAGTAAAATGTTTCTCCTAATGACATATTATTGGGTTTCGTCTAATTTGCACTTCCCAAAGATGTTTCGATAGTCGAAAACAGAAAAATGGGTCGAAGTTTGCATACATGCAAGGTGGAAGCAAATCAGTATAATATCAGTTAGATATTGCAGCAATATAAATATTAATTTTAAAGTTTTAATGATTAAATGAAACAAAAAAATTATAATAATAATAATAATAATAATAATAATAATAATAATGCTTTATTGTCAAAAAATTTCACAATTTGTAGATAAAACTAGAGCTAGAGTACAAAACATATAAAAACTACAATGAAAACAAAAAGAAAAACCAAACTATACAAAACCTTATACAGTTATTGTGCAATTTTTACGTGGTCAAAATTTTCTGAAATATTATATAAAATATTAACTATCAAAATATTTAACCATTTAAACATCAAATACTAAACACTAAACACCAAACATTAAACCAGAATGCAAGATGCTCAAAATTAAGTATTAATAAAAATGTCGTTTACTGCGTATAAGGCTCTCTGCAATAAGTATGATCTCAAAGATCTGCGAAATGCGGGAAAAAATGTTATTGACTTCATTTCAAATGGCAGATAATTGTGCATTTTTTGCATTGTACAGTATAGAGCTTTTAACTAACTCTGAGCGTGGGGTTGGCAGATAAAGATCATGCTCCGGATTCCTAAGTGGATAGTTGTGAGATGGCCTTTCTGGAATAGCAGATACGTGCTTGCGGATTTAGCAAACGGATTCAAATATGAATAAGGAAGGAAGAGTTACTATTTTAAACCTTTTAAAGAAATCCTGGCAGTGAGTTTTACTGTTTAATCTCAATGAGTATGAGCTCTCTTTTGCTCTCTTTTGTAGTTTGAAAATACGCTCAAATTGAGTCGCACAAGACGTACCCCAGAATGGAAGGGGGTATCGGAGGTGCGACTCAAAAAGGGCATAATAGACTGTCATAGCAGTTGACAGGTTAAGCTCCCTGCAAACCGCTCTAAGCGCAAATCAGGCAGAACTTAATTTTTTTGATAAGGCATCGATGTGCAAGTCCCATTTTGTACTGCAATTTGTTAATTAAGATATTATGATTTACACAATCGAAAGCTTTAGAGAAATCACAGATAATTGTTGCTGTAGAATGATGGTTGTTCAGGTTGGAGTATACATAATTAAAGAGGGAACTCATAGCATAATTTGTGCATTTGTTACTTAAAACTCCAAATTGATGGGTAGGAAGTATTTTATATTTAGAGAGAAAAGATAGAAGCCTTTTTGTAACCATTCTTTCAACGATCTTTGATAATGTGGGCAGGAGTCCAATTGGGTGATAGTTCGAAGCTTGGTCTTTATCTCCCCCTTTATGCGAAAAGAATAATTATTGACCGTCTTAAGACAGTTTGGAAAACTCCCATTTTGGAATCACTTGTTAATTAAAGTACTAAGATGGTTTAGTGTGCATTCCGGCAAGTTTGAGAACATTTTCAGAGTAGGACCATCAGTTCCAGGTGAGGATTTGTTTTTAATGTCTTTAATTGTACTGCAGAGCTCAGCTAATTCTACAAGCATAAAGAGGAAACTGCGCAAATTCACATTAGCATTAGAGAGATATGATAGTGGATCATGAGAAAGAGTTATGGTGTTCATTAAATCTTTAACCACATTTATTGGTTATCAGGTGAATTAGCGATTGTGCAAGATGAAAAAGTCTTATTTCTTAAGTCATTCACAATAGACCATGATTCTTTAGCAACGTTACCAGCCTCTCATTATAATAAATGTCCTTGGCAGCTTTTATAGTCTTATGATAGACTTTTCTGTAAAGTTTTACGGAATTTCATGGAAGAAGACTCTCTCCGAGTATTTTTTAGGTGAGATAATGACCGCATATTCTTTGCAGATGTGCGTAAGCCTTTATTTGACCAGGGTTTATGCCTTTGATAGACCTAACTTTGATAGACCTAAGACGGATTTCGACGACTTGCCCAAACTAACCAAATCTATTAAAATTTATTATATCGTCCCGGAACCGGCTCATATAAGTAAAATAAGTTGAAACTCGATAAAGAAGTATTCGCTTCTATCACGTGTACTGTGCTACTCGCTGCGCGCGCTTGTCTTCAGTATCCGAGATTAAGCAAAAATAATCGGAACTAACTTTACATACAAGCGCATTGAGACGAGCGCGCTACACGCTTGACCAACCCCGCCTAACACAAAACCAAAATTAACCCCAACTAACAAACATAACCAAAAAAAATCCGTAGTATCTCAAGCACAGAAGCTGATCCTATAACGCAACTGCGCATGATTGCAAATAATTATACCGCAGAGGCTAGACGCTTGTATAAAAAGGCAAGGAATATAAGGAAATAAAATATAGTCAGCAAGAGAAATAATCATGCGCCTCAAATCCTCTTCTCGACCTTTGATATAGATCAATGAATAATATCAATTCTTATCAGCTTAATATCACTATCGCTTTGCCTCGCTTTAATAAGGTATATAAAATAATAATTTAAGGAATAATAGATATTGGTTTAAAAGCAGCACAACTATTGACTGACATAAAATTGTCAAACAGAGAAATGTACCATTTTAATTTAAAATCATATAGAATTAAATAATAAATCTGGCCACACAGCCTTGTCTACAAACCTGCTCTGCTAGCGAGTAGCACAATATACGTCATAGAAGTGAATACTTCTTTATCGAGTCTCAACTTATTTTACTTATTTGAGCCGGTTCCGATAAGTTATAATCAATTTTAATAGATTTGGCTAGTTTTGGTTAGTCGTCTATTCAACTTTCAGTTAGTTTCACTTAGCCTCAACTTATTTTATTCATTTGAGTCGGTTCCGATACGTTATAATCAATTTTAAAAGATTTGGTTAGTTTTGTTTAGTCGTCTAATCAAGCACAGAAGCTAAGTTTCACTTAGCCTCAACTTATTTTAGTCATTTGGGTCGGTTCCGATACGTTATAATCAATTTGAAAAGATTTGGTTAGTTTTGGTTAGTCGTCTAATCAACTTTCCTTTAGTTTCTCTTAGTCACAACTTATTTTAGTCATTTGAGTCGGTTCCGATACGTTATAATCAATTTTAATAGATTTGGTTAGTTTTGTTTAGTCGTCTAATCAACTTTCGGTTAGGTTCACTTAGTCTCAACTTATTTTAGTCATTTAAACCAGTTCCGAAACGTTATAATCTAAGATTTGGTTAGTTTGGGTTACTCGTCGATTCTTTCGGTTAGTTTCACTTAGTCTCAACTTGTTTTAGTCATTTGAACCGGTTCCGATACGTTATAATCAATTTTAATAGAATTGGATAGTTTGGGTTAGTCGACCAATCCACTTTCGGTTAGTTTCACTTCGTCTCATAAAAATTGAATAGTCCTTTACCGATTCCATAAAAGAGACAGAGACAGAGACAGAGGGAGAGAGAGAGAGAGAGAGAGAGTCATATACTTTATCTCTCTTACGAGACGAAAATTACAAAACGTGTCGTTATATGGCCTTGAATCGCTCTCATGAAACCAAAGAATATCAAAATAGCGTAAAATTTGTAGGTTTATAATATTTATCTCCACCCAAATTATGTAAAGTTGAGGTATATATGAGTATAAGTAAATTTGATCACTGTTTTAACCACTAATTAAGAATAAAAAAACCATAGATGGAAACGACTTTTAATGTTTGGGTTAACATATGGGTGTAGCACGGGTTAGTTGGTGTTTTCAATTTTTTTTTGTTAAAGACGACCTCCACTCTGACAACGCATTTGTCATATTAATAACAAATTGTAATAAGATATCGATAACTATCGACAGTCGAAAATATCAGGTTAAAATAATTTGTTCCATTGCCGCTATTTTCCTGTTATATTTTGTAACTTGTGTTCGTAGTTAATCAATACCAGTTGTTTTTGGGTTTCGTATTAATTTTATATACCTACTCGTATTTTCATCCATATCGTAGGTAATATTTCGTTTATTATTTACTTATTTATTATAATACTAAATAACTATTATAAAGTAGTATCATTAATGAGCTCTAAATGAGACAGAGAATGTCAATAATTTGTCAAAATTAATAATACAAACATTAATAATCATATTAATATCATATATTCCTAATAGAGCGCTCCCCGTATAAAAATAATCGAGCGTGAGTTGGACTATTCATATTGACCGTACGCGGTAGCTGCACGTATTCGTCTGCCGAGTGTGTTCAAGGCCAACGGCGGTATTTTCCACGGCACTCTGGAGTGAGCGGACTTATTAGAATATCCATAGACGGTGCCAGAGTAAGGTGTTCTGTAAATACAAACAATATAGAGGTCATAAGCATTATGATAGACAATGAAAAATTCAAATACTTTCTCAGACAATAAATTATCTAACTTAGTTACTGCCGAAAAGTCGTTGTTAGTAGACATTATCATAGTACCTCCATGAGATAAATTACTTCTATTAAATCTAGTTCTGTAGTATAATTTTTGGTAAACACAGGCTCATCAACAATTAACCAATGTTCAGTTATGGCAATGATTTCTGGAGAATTAAGCTCTTCTAATAAAAGAAATAATTCATCTGTTTTGTGTCTTAAGGACTGAATATTAATAAGAAAAACACTAAGCTTGCCATCATCCAATTTTTCAGAGGGTGCTTGATCCTCTGTTCATGTCAATCTACCTAAAAATTCCCCCCTCTAATCGGAGAGTAGGTGAGTAGAAAAATAATTGCTATAACTTTCCCTAACTATCTGAAGGTGTTGAAGTCCCTCCGATGAAAAGAAAGACCTGAAGGCAGAGAGATCCGCTTCAACATCTGCTGAACCGTCGGCGTCGTGGAAGCGATAATACAACTTACACAAGGAGTTCACGTTACTAGGAAGTCCCTCTGAAGCTAGAGCTAATCTGATGCTAGTGTTGGTGTGTCCTTCAAAATACACACTGGAGGGCTGGTCATGGAGATAGGCAATGAATATCCGAAGAGCCTTTAATATGGAGGGTTCCCTCAGTCTAGCCAGCAAATAACAACCATTAGCCGCATTCGTATCTCGCGATATCCGCACTATAGGTGGAGTCATCGGGTCCATATCCAGCCCACCATCCCTCTTCGCACTTTTCAGTACCCGGCGGCCACAAACTTATGTCCTTAAGCTGCTTTAGGTAACTTTTTTCTACACACCAACCCGGAAATCGGAGTGTGAACAGTCCTTTTTCTTCAGCATTAGAAAGCATCGGATAAAGTCAGTAGTTCCAAGTTTTTCTTTGGCATAGTATGCAAGCTGGTTTGCTGTATAAGGAGGTGGGATTTTGGACACTACCACATAATCGCCGAAATCGACTTTTTTACGGTTGGTGGGTTACTCTTAATAATTGGCTTTTTTTGGAAGCCAACTTTTCTATCGTGAGTGCCATTTGATTTACACTTTTTCGCATATCGCCCATTTCCTTCAATAACTCTTCCTTTGATGAGTAGTGAATCTGGACTTTAACAGACTCATCATGATTGTTCATAAGAATTGATAACAGATTGAATATATCTTGCTTCATTTCCTTAATCGATTGGAATACAGTTTCTTGTCTATTATCAGAGAATCTGGTAGGTCCAGGCCTCATGGGCCTAATGAGTAATGCGGCAGTGAGTAAGCTATACTGTAAGACAGATTTCTAGGGTGACTCTTTTATCGTGAGGATCACGGACGCTTCTCTTGGCTAGGTGTTTCATAATTATTAAGCGTATACGAGTAGTGAATAATTCCATCCGAATATTCGCAAATTTTTCAAAAATATTTGTTTATAAAATAAGTCGACTATAACGTGAATATTTCATGAAAAACTACGTACGAAAGTTCGCGGGTTTACAGCGTTATATCTGCATCTCATTAGTTCAACAGATTCTAGGGGTCTGGGGTACTCCTTATTGTAGACGTCTTGTATACGCATACTGCCATTTTTTTCGAGCAGGTTATTTATTTTTGTCAGAGATTTGCTGCCAATAAAAAAATCTGGAAGAGACGTGCTATGTACTACACAAAAATGCAGAAGGAAGCAAGCTATAAAGAAGCCAACGTCGAAATTTACTCACATAATAATTTTACTACTCCACTTCCCTCCATCCATATAGATTCTTTTGATTTAAAAGTTGCCACCAGAAAAACTAATGGAATATACAAAGCTTCGTATCAAAGATTTATGAAACAAAGTTATTTTGACGGGAAACGAAACGAGATATCCTTTCCATCTAAGTTTTTTTCTTTCCATTTTCTGCTTTTGTATAACGAAAGCGGAGAAAATAATACCAGCGTCGCAAAAAGTGTTCTTGGAATATGACAAATAGTGAGACGTGGACATAGAGAGGGCGAAAATGTTTACGTATATATATATGGAAGATTATGTTAAATTCAAGGAGTTTCTAAATAACCGCTTTAAGATAGTATTATAGTAAAACGAAAAATTTCAATTGTTATTGAATAAAAAACAAGGTTAATTTTTTATAGCGAAAAAAAAAATTTCCTTCTAAGATATGTTAAAATTCAAAACTTGTCTTTCTTAATCCCAAATTCAAGGCTAGGATTCTCAAGATAAAGAGATGACCAAGACACAAGTCTTGCCTTCTCGTTGAGGGCAGAAGAAGTATTTAATTTTTTATTGCCCCCTTGTCATTTATTACATCAATTTTCTTACACGACTATAAATGAAAAACTACAACTAATAGCTGACTTAGCTGAAACTCGTTATAGACAAATATTCCTAAAATATCGGAAAACAAATTATTTTGTTTAAATTTATTTTTTTTAGTGAATATACTATGAGTTACTTGTATCGGTTACTTTTTGTTTATTAAATAATATAAAGGTTTTTCTCTGAGATAAATTGTACTAAATTTAATTTTGTCTTACGTTTTTTTTGTATATGCATGACGGATTTTAAAAGTGTGATGTCAAACTTCTGAAATATTGGACTACTGCGAATATTGTTAGAACTTTCGGCAATTATAGGAAGCATTTGTTTATATATTGAATAAGATGGATAGAACAAAGCAACAAAAATCAGTCTATTTGTGTTAAATAATAAACCTTTAAACTAAATAAAACATAAATTTAAATAAACATAAATTGTTCTTTCTTTAAAAAAAAGCACGAAGTGAAAGTAGGGAATTGAAATAAAGGATAAAATCTAATATAGGTATAGCTCAAATTGATCTCCAAAATATTTGAAGGTAATAATTAAAACAAAGCGTAAAAACCAAAAGACGAGCTTAACACATTGTGTAACTTGTCTTACATATACGAAAGACAGTGATATTTCTGC
>MU184139.1:0-15254 GCA_016904865.1 Pissodes strobi | reverse complement strand
TCTTACATATACGAAAGACAGTGATATTTCTGCAGAAGCCATATCTCCCATTGGTGTAATTCAAATATTTGTAGTATAAGCAACGAATATTAACTAACGATTAATATTCGGTGGTATAAGGTACCCGGGTTAGTTCAACATAGTTGAATGAGATAAGTTGTGATTTTTCTTTTTCTTGCCAGTGATCGTCAAGATAGATTAAAAAGAAATAGACTAAAAAGAAGACCAATACCTACGTTGTGTTATTATTATATCTTGCACAATTTTACTTACTCATAATGCGCTCGGCAGTAACAAAATTAGGGAAATTTGAGGGAAAGGTGCGTCATGTAAATTAAACCACAGATTCCTAATGCGCCTAATTTATTAAAGAAAACGTGCCAAATTATTGACAAAAGCGTGCCGGACTCAGCCTGGAATTCACGAAGGGAAAGAGTACAGCAGAGAAACCCTTGATCTAAATTCCTAACCGAATTATGCTGTATAACCTTTATTAATATAATAAATAATTTAATTACTTTCTCCCGCGTCACAATTTGTAGTTCCACACTTGTAACAATACATTTCAAACTGAAGGGGTTGTTGTTAGTTAGCCAGATGCCGCTGGAAGGTACTGAGGTCCTGGATTACGGAGGCTACCCAGCTATTTATTTGCAAATTGGGTCAATATCTCTAGAATAATCATTTAATTTATAACTTGGATATTCTCCCGTCAGGGTAGAAAATGGTTAGTAGATTCATCAAGGCCCTTACGTACACTCTCATTCATATTAAAATTAAAATCCTAGCATGAAAGGACAGCAAATAATATATTTTCTGTTTTCATTTAAAGCAGCATTCACAGCATAAAACGATTTCATTAAATATGTACAGGGTGGCTCGAATTCGAGTCTATGTATGGGAATCTCGAAAACCGTAATTAATACAGTGTGGGTCAAGTTAAGGCAAAATTGCGCATTTAGGTGCGTAACAATATGCCGATTGGAAAGTTTTGAAATTCCGAGCATTTCCGGAGATATCCGGATAAAAACAACCGAAATATTAAAAAATCGTTTTATTTTTTTCCTGAGCTTATTTAAAAACGTATTTCAAATTGCATGGCACCTTTGCATTGCCACTTTTTTCCGCTCTATCCATTGGTGATATCCAGTTTGGAATCCGACGTTTTGTGTTCAAGATGTCATCATCAACTTCCTTTTTTTAAATACGAAATTTTATTTTTTTTTATCGTTTTTCAGATGATATTGGCATTATTAATATGAATATATTAATATTTTAAATGGAGAATCTCAACCCTGGTCTTTGTCGAACATATTGTAAATGTTGGTTCGAGAAAAATGGAAAGAGAAACGGTTGCTAGTGAAAAGTATACAAACTATGTGTATTCGCTAATAGTTTATTTATTTCTTATTTATTAAATTTTATTGCAGCATCGCGGGTAGTTCGTCCCGAAATTTTTTGACGGCTGCTGATCCTATCTCGTTTCTGGGTGGTTTCTGCCATGCATGGTTCGTTTTGCTTTTTCCCCACTCAGATCTATGGGATTCAAGAGACATTCATCACCATAAGGAATAGAAAATCCGCTGGTGATAATGGAATCTCGGCGGAAGCCCTTTTGCGGTTGCCTGATTGCGCTCTGGATACCCTGGCTGCAGCTATCAATGACGCCTGGTCTAATGGTGTACCTCAGACATGCCTTATCGGCAATAATCATACCCGGGCACACAGGGGGCAATCTCAACGAACCCTCTAACTTTCGTCCTATTTCTCTGTTGCCTACCATCTCAAAAGTTGTTGAGAAAATTGCAAAGACGAAAATATGGAAGTATCTCGAGACACATAACATTATGTGTCACATGTACTACGCCACATCAATTTGTATTTCAAGACTCAAATGGTGGCCCTGACGCCATCTTTATTTTCCTGGATGGAGTTTACAACTATATCAATGGGAGATAGGCGGCGGCAGCTGTGTTTTGTGATCTGTCAAAGGCATTCGACTGCGTGGACCACGGAATATTGCTATCAAAACTCGAGAGATATGGGTTTAGGGGCTCGACTCTTGCATGGTTTGCCTCCTATCTTGGTGGTCACAGTCAGTCAGTGGTTGTGTCTGGTGTGCGGTCGGCGGCTATGGGGGTTGAGTGCGGGGTTTCGCAGGGGTCTGTCTTGGGACCCCCTTTTTTTCTTGATCTATGTAAATGACCATGTCCAAGTTAAAATTTTAGGAAAATTTACACTCTTTGCTGACGACACCTCTGTTGTGTGGCACAGTGAGGATACTGAATAACTTCGGAAAATAATCACTAATGACTAGTTAAAGTGGTGCGATGCAATATTGCGAAAACTAACATTGTAGGGTTTAAGTGTGATATGTACGATTTACAGTTAAGGGACGATGGCGGTGACTAAGCTTCTGGGTGTTTTGTTTTGATTGATGGTGAACTTCAATTGAAGTTCACAATTTGAAGTTGAGCAGGAGGCTTTCGTTGGGATGTTTTGCAATTAGAAGGACGCGTTTGGAACTAGGCCCAGTGATGGCAAGGACAATCTATTTTGCCCTTTTTGAATCACGCCTCAGATATGGAAGGCTATTAACCATCACACAAAGGCAAATACAAAACGAATTCCGCATAGAGTCATATCCTAATATAAAGTTAAAACCAGAACAGGAGATACTGTCTTCTATTGATGCTGTTGGTGCGTAAGCGCCACTCAAAATTCGCCGCGATTATTCGCAGAAAGCTAAAACCATTTCACAGTTCCAGCCTCATAGATTTTAAAATCCGCGAATTTGCAGAAAATTATTGTATGCTCCTAGTTCCAGCCTCATATTTCCTGCAACCATATTATTTCGATATTAACCAATAGGAACAAAATTTACGATTCGCATTCGGCAATTCTATAAGAAACTGGCTTAAAATTTAATCTGAACTCTCACCACCATTGTCTATGGCTATTTAATGCGTCGTAAACACGGTAAAAGCAAAATGTACTAAAATAGATTATAGAATGTTAAAATGTATGAATACAGAAGATTTCGCTAGTCTAGTCTGAATCTGCTATGGTACCGATTGAAGCACCTCCGGGCGAGGATGAATCCATTGATGTTGTAACCAATATGTCTGCTTTGCATAATCTTTTTCAAGTAAATAATATTAAAAATGATCCTGGTACACTGTTAGATCTGGTGATTTCCTCAGACTCAGCGGCGGACATAAGGGCAGTTCAGGCCGAAGAGGTGCTGGCTCCATTGGATGGCTATCACCATGCTCTCTGTGTTCAGATTTCCAATTTGTCTAACTGCAGAAATAACGATTTGGAAGACCATGCCGATGGGTTTTATAGGTGTTTTAAGAGTGCAAACTGTCGTGCGTCTTGACCGCCGTGAACTGAGAAGACTTATTTAGGGGAAGAGATTTAAATGCTATGGTTGCAATGTTTTATGATGTTTTGTATTTTGTAATAGAATGCTTTGTACCACTTAAAAGAATTTCTCAAGGAGATTTCCTAGATGGTTCTCAACAGAGTTGAAAGAGAACATAATTAACAAGAAAATTGCACACAAAACAATATAAACAACAACCCACTGTTGAGAACTATCGGGAATTTAGTAGATTAAAGACGATTTGTGAGAATGTGTCTAAGGTGTCTTATGGCAACTATGTGAATGCTATTGAGCACGACCTTATAAATAACAGGGTGAAAAACTTCTATAACTATATTAACTCTAAGCTGAAATCAGGGGAATTTCCCATAGAATTTACCTATAATGAATTTAAAAGTTGTGATGGTCAGCAAATTGCTAATTGCTTAGCTGATTTTTTTGCTAGTATCTATGGCACTGAACCATGTGGTATAAATGATGTGATATCTATAACATATATAACATACCCTACTCTAATATAAATATATCTGATATTTATAAAAAGTTAGATTCATTGAACGTAAATAAGGGCCCAGGGCCTAAGCTTTATACTTTCAGGCCCCTTTTTCAGAATTTTTCAATTGTCTTTGGGACTTTGCATGTTTCCTGATTGCTGTAAATCTAGCTATGTGTATCCGATCTTTAAGTCTGGCTGTAGGTCCTACATAAAAAACTATCGATCAATTAGTTTCAAAGTATTGTGACTGACTATCTCTCATCGGCATTCAATGAAGTCATTATGAGTCTGCAGTTTGGTTTCTTAACCAAGAAATCAGCTGAGCTGAATCTCCTCCTTTAAACCGGTTACTTGTCTGCAGCCTTGGAGGGTGGGTGTCAGGTTCACTCGACCTACACTGATCTACACTCCAAGGCGTTTGACGAGATTAATCATATAATTCTTATTTCCAAGCTCAGAATGGTTAGAGTGAATGGACCTTTGCTTGACTGGATTGAAAGTTATTTAAGTGACAGATCCCAGATTGTGCTTTACAACAATTTTCAGTCCTATATAACAACATAATAACTTCAGGAGTACCACAGGGCTCCCATTTGGAACCATTGTTATTTAACGTTTTCCTTAATGATATCCAAGATTGATTTGAATATGGAGATTTCTGCCTTTTTGCAGATGATTTGAAATTTTATAGGACTGTGAAGTCTGTAGAGGATTACTTGGGCCTGCAGGACGACCTGAATAGGTTGGAATCTTGGTGTGATAGGGATGGTATGGAGCTTAATGTCCATAAATGAGTTATATATTGTTTAATAGATCCAGGAATGACTTACTGTTTTCCTTGTTTAATAAAAAATACACAGCTTACCAGGGTTAATAAATACTATCCGAAACCTGGGGGTTTTGTCTGACAAAACCCTTAGTTTCGTAGAGCATATTAGTCGTGTTTCTGTCAAATTAACAAAGTTGCTGGTGTTGACTGATTTTAATGATATCAAAACTGTGAAGCAACTTTATACAAGTATTGTGCGTCTTCATTTAGAATATGCTTCATCTGTTTGGTCACCTGGCTACTGTGTTCATAAAAAAATCTAGAGACGGTGCAACACAAGTTTTTGCATTATGTTGGCTACAAGTTTCAACTTGACTTCACCTTGCATTACTCTGGGATGGAAAGACTACTTCAAATTGACACATTAGAGGAAAGGAGGGTAAATAAAGACCTCAAGTTACTGTTTAACTTGATAAATTATAATCTGGATTGTCCTAGTCTTCTTGAAAGTATTGGGTTTCACATTCCGGCCAGAGTGACACGTAGCATTACCACAATTCACATACCCCATAAACCAAATCATGGTCTGAACTCACCCATCACAAGACTTTGTCGGTTGGGTAATGAGACTGAACTTGTTTTTTTCATATCTAACAATCAATTTCTTAAAAAACCACTTTAGTTAAGCCATTGATCTTGGACACAGTTCCTTGTGCAGTTTGTAATTGTGATTATTTTTCTTAAGTGATTTTTTATATTTTAGTATTAGTGTTTTAAAATGTGTATTGTTTTCCCTTATAACATGCTGGATGTACTATTGTAAATTAGGCTAAGCCCGTTAATAAATATAAATAATATACATACATGCTACTTCCAATGCATGTCATAGGAGAAGGACAGAGTTGAATTCTAATCCAATTATTATTCGATCGGATAATATCATTATTGAAACTGAGTTGTGCTATATTGCAGTTTTGCTAATACTCTTGAAATACTACCCAGATGTCTGTATCTATGCCTATGAATGTTGATATCCGAAAATAGCTAAAAGAATGTCCATGCGGCTGATTGTTGATTTAAGCTGCCTTGGATTTAAGGTATAATTTAACATCACCCTTTTGTTTGACTTCTAATTGATATTTACTTTCTAATACAATAACACTATTCTAGTTCGAAAACTGCCTAGCCCTTGCATATTTTCTTACTGTCTCGTTCACAAATAGTATGGCCTATAACTATCAATTAACTGTGACCCTTTTTCATCCATTTTTTGGCAAAATTGCACCAACGAAACATGCTCTTGATAAAGCTAAAGTTAAACCTAAAGATGCCAAACGAAGAATGTAATATACCTAAAAACTACATATTGTGCAACATTAATCTTTAACTCAAAAAGTTACAGTAAACATAAAATAAAACAATGTATGTTCTTATTTCAAATTTTGATACAATTAAGCTCTAACTTAACATTCGGACTGCATATGAGGAATATGATTTACGATTTCATTTTCATCGTGAAAATTGCAGAATCGCTGGCACCGCGGAGTTTTGTTTTCCGCAAATATTAATATCTCCTGAACGTCTTTCCACCGAAAATCCCGGAAAGCCCGCCATGATATAGTGCCTTCGTTTCCCATTCAGGGAATACGCACACAACATCGACGCTTATATAGCGTCCTTCCTGCTGGCCGGCCTGATTTATGGCCATTGCAGGATTACCGCAGAACCAAGGCTATTGTTTTATTCCGGACTCTGAATTTTCCATTGTGGAAATGAAGGATTTAATATTTTTAAAGGCACGAGATGGGGTTTTTTCCCTTTAAATATCTCTCGGTTTCGTGTGACGGTTGAAGGAGCTAGTTATCTGGTCTTAAGTTGTAATTAAATGTCGAGTAAATACTGTGTGCATGGAAGAAACATACTAAATGAGAAATTTTTGTATACCATGCAAAAATGTAATCCAATAAGAACTTCTTCTTCACAACAGAGCTCTTTCGGCCTAAGCAATCAGTATAATTTGTCAGTGGAAAACGAACAACATATCCACAAAGAGAACAAACATCAATTGACAAAGATCATATTCAAATTTCACAAGATTACATTTTTGAATGTGACCTTTCTCAATTGATGTTTGTTCTCTTTGTTGATATGTTGTGCGTTTTCCACTGACAAGTAACAGTGATCACTTAGGCCAAAATGCTTTGTTTTTCATTTATTAAGTTGTAAGCCTAGCTGAACTCTTATATAGTTCAAAATTTTGACAAGCAATAAAACAGTAATAAAACATCCGAAAAGCCGAGAAAGGTCCAATTTTGCAACCTTGTTTCGGTTATTACTTAGGCATAATACTTGGTTTCATTCCATACAGACATTATTGCTTACGCACCTGCATATAATAGTCTTTTTTAGAGAGTACTTAAGAAAAGCATATCAGTGTTTAGTTATGTTCTAAAGTTTGTTCGTGAAAATGGCTAGCGTCTCTAATTTGGTTGCTGTGAAAAGAGTTAGATTAGATTAGATTAGAATTGCAAGGACTTGGCGCTGGTACCCGCCTCTGCTACTGCAACCTATGCAGATTTATTGTAGCACTCCGAATCCTAAGCATAGTTCGGAGTGGACCTCATCCAGTCCGGTATTCCTAATCAGACTACACAAATGGAGTACCTGCACCTCCATGTATCTTGCAGGTTCCGGTTTGGTCTCTCCCAGCCTTGCATACCTGAGCCTGCAGAGAGCCTCACACTCGCAACACACGTGTTTATGAGTTTCCTCCTCCTCCTGACAGAACCTGCATTATCAGCCAGGCTGATCTTTTCCATGTGTCTGTTCATTCTATAGTGCCCCGTCAGCTGACCCACTAATATTCTTATCGTTTTGCAACTCCTCTTAAGTAGATCTGCCGTGAACTTTGGGGAGCCATGACTTATGAACTGTGTGACCTGTAGTTGTGTTTGTAACCACCCGTTTAGAGTTTGTTTATCTATCCAGCTTTTAACTGCTGTTTAAGATTCTTCCTGCTATCCGGCAGTAGGGCTCAGATCCCAACGTAACTTTACTTGCGCCCCGTTTTGCAAGTTTGTCGGCTTCTTCGTTGCCTTGATGGCCTTCATGTCCCGGAACCCACGTAATGGTGAACTTATTGCTACGACCGACCTCTTCAAGGGCACTTATGCAGTCTTTAACTGGTCTAGATCTGGCCTTGTGTGCACTAACTGTTTTTTAAACGGCTTGAGTGTCGGAGTATATAACTACCCTCATTTTTCTAATGTTCAGTTTCTTTATCTCCATGGCGCAGTGCAGTGTTGAATTGCCGCCACCTCTGCTTGAACACTGTCGCTTGACTGTGCATGTTTATGGAGATATTTGACTTTATTCCGTGGACCCCGGCTCCCACCCCTTTACTGGTCTTAGAGCCGTCGGTATACCATACTTGCCTTGCTACTGAAAAGGGTCTATCAAACCCATAGGAGGGGGTTGCTTCGTCTGATGGCATTTCGAAGAGATACTTGATCTCGCTTTCCTCTAGTTTTCAGCTTGTGAGCCTTTCCCATTTAATGATGAGCTTGTTGCCTTGCTTGAGCCGGTATTGTATCATTCTTACGATCCCGTGTATGAGGATATGTAATGGAGGTAGATTTAGCAGGACTTCCAGTGCTCCAGTGGGGGTTGTTCTCATCGCCCCCGAGACGCACAGACATGTCAGCCTTTGTACGCCTTCTAGTTGCCTGATTGCACCTATTTGCGTGGCCTTTATGCCGCAGGCTATAGAGCCATAGGTTAGCATGGGCCTTACCACCATTTTGTACAACCAGAGATTCAGTTCGGGGCTCAGCCCCCAGTTTCTCCCGCAAAGTCGCCTGCGCTTGCCCAGTGCAATTTTTGCATTCTGTGTGACCTTGCTAAGATGCGTCCCCAAGTCATACCTTGGTCAAAAGTGATATCTAAGTATTTGGCTTCCTTGGAAAAGGAAATTATTATCCCACTGAGCATTGGATTTTTCAGATCCTTTAATGCTCTTTTCTTTGTGAATGGGACTATTGTCGTTTTCAGCGGATTAACTGACAGACCCTCCTCTTCACACTATTTGCTTACTATGTTCAAGGCCTTTTGTGCTCTTGTTGAAACATAGCCCATGTTCCTTCCCCTGACTACTATGACTAAGTCATCTGCATAGCATAGGCAGAAGTATCGTTCGTTTTCCATCTTGTCTACTAGACTATCTACCAGAAGGGCCCACAGTAGTGGTGATAGGACCCCTCCTTGGGGGCAGCCCCTCCCCATCCGCACCGTAACCGTATCCGCACCTATGGTGGCAGTTATTGTCCTAGACTTTAGGTGTGTTTGGATCCAGTTGTAGATGGTAGGGGGGATTTCTTTGTGTTTGAGTGCCTTAACCAGCGATTTGGCTGGAACGTTGTTGAAAGCACCCTCTATGTCTAGAAAGGTGGCTGGTGCCACTCCCTTATCATCTATTGCCTTCACCAAGGGTCTATTTAGATCGTCCAGGGCCAAATCTGTAGACTTTCCTGGTTGGTATGCATATTGACGCTAGTTAAGGGGTTTTCTTGAGAGAATGTTGTCGCGGATATACCGATCGACTAGTTTTTTTAGTGTTTCAAGCAGGAATGAAGTTAGACTTATTGGTCTGTATGACTTTGGCGTTTGGTCTGGTGTCCTTCCTATTTTTGGCAAAAAGACGACTTTTGTCCTTTGCCATACCGCTGGCGTGTGGCCCCACGCTATGCATGCTTTTAATATCTTGCAGATATGTGGCAGTAGTATATTCTGCCTTTTCTGTAATAGAACTGGGTAGATTCCATCTGGTCCGGGGGACTTATAAGGCTGGAATTCCCCTACTGCTCATTTAGCAGTTAGCAAAAGAGCATCTTTGTTATAAATAAAAAAACTTATAACCTTAAATACCAAAAGCGACCAGCAAAAATAATTCACAAAATTGACTGGGATCGAAGAGTGAAGAATATACAGATCATCACCTGAAGAAAAATTGCCTAATCAAATCACCAAGAGAAAAACAGAATAGAAAGAAATGGGCATTGATGATGATACAAAAACCGCTGGAAGGCGAACTATATTGTGTAAAATAATGACCGAGGTAAGAAGCACTTCTTGTCTCGTGATGAAGTATCATAACTCCTTATCAGTGGATATAGTCTAGCATCATTTTATGTTTGGAAACAGTCGGACACATGGTGGGATGACAACCCTGGTAAAGGGAAAACAGCCAATTCATTAATCGTACAGATGTCCTTAGTGAAACAGTTCAATGGTCTTGTGAAGTGACAGCTGTTGAACTAAGAGTTTTTAATTTTATTGTTGTAACTGTATATCCTAGTGGAGATTTTATTAATTTGTTTTTAGACAAAATAAATGAAATTTTAGAATTCTAAGTTAAGTTTGTGGTATTAATAAGTGATTTAAACGTTGATTTTAACATAGTCAGCAGCAAGAGACGGGATTTTATCGATATTTTGAATTGTTTCGATTTTGTTCAACATATTTTTTGTAATACAAGAAGGAATGCATGTCTTTTTCTACTGCTACTTTTTAGAGCGATGATGACAAATCATCATTACTTTAAAGAATATATTGAGCAGTCAACAAAACAGTTTTTGAAATAACACTCTTCATCAACCAAAGTAAGTGCAGATTGGTCCTTTGTGAGAATTGATATTGGTGCGGAGGATAAAGGTTCACTGTTAACAAATACTATTTCTCATAGTTCTAATCTATGATTTCCTGTCAAGAGGGTTGTGTCCCGATGTGATAGATATCTAAGGTGGTATAATCATACTCTGGCTGCACTGAGGGAGCATCTAAACTTCCTAAATGATCTTTATAATACCTAATTCTAATTTGGCAGAAATAGATATTTTAAGAAACGACAACGAAAGTAATATAGGAAGGCACTAAATGATGCCAAAAAGACAGTGAACTCAAATTTTATTCAGGACTCTTAAAAGAAGGTTAAAGCTGCATGGCAGATCACAAATGATTTTAGGAAGGTAGCCAAAGAATCCAAAACGACAAGTAATGTTTCGGCTGATAACTTTAACATGTTTTTTGAAAACATTGCTTAAGATATCTTACATGATATTCCACAAGCTTTTATGGAACCTAAACAATACATCCAAGTTTTTGCTCTGATAGTTTTCATTTTGGGGAGCTCAGTTTTATGGAAATCGGTGACGTAATAGATAATTTAAACTTAAAAAATAGTAGTCACATATTTAGATATAACATGAGTCTTTTAAAGACCTAAATGAATTTTGATTATGTCACCAACAACTTTAATAAATTCGCGTATAAGAGAGGATGTGTTTCCAACCATTTTTAGAAAATCCAGAGTTATCTCGAGACATGCAAAGAAAAATTTCAACAAAGAGAATGATTACAGGCAAGAGCGCCTGTATTTTCTAAGGTTTTTAAATATCTGTTAAAGGCTCAACTTTATACTTATTTTGAACATCATATCCTGTTCACAAGTGCCAATTTGTGTTCCGAAAATTAATGTCAAAAACAGGTGCAATATTCTTTTTGATGGAATATATCGTTGAGGGCGTTGAAGAGTGTCGGCATATGGCAGCAGTTCTATGAGATCTCTCCAAGGCCCTTTTTTTAAATTAAGACACTGTGAATTGAATCACCTTTTTATGGGGTTGATACATAATTGTTTGATCGATAGGATCAACAACTTTCTCAATTTTTGAATATCAAGCATAGAGTCCCGTAGAGCTTCATTCTGGGTTCACTTGATTCTGAACTGACATCAATGACTACGTCGGAGTTTGGCACCTTCGGCAATATGCACTAAAACAGAGTTTTATCCCCAATACCGAAACAGAATTTTTGCACTCGACGCGCGTTTTCTACCCATGTTAGCATCATCAGGAGATGATTAAACCTAACAGTTTTAATCATTGCCTGATGATGCTAACATGGTTAGCGAAACGCGCGTCGAGTGCAAAAATTCTGTTTCGGTATTGTGGATAAAACTCTCTTTTAGTGACATCAATAACATTAAAACTGCAACTGATACTAAACTAGTGATATTTACTGATGACACCGACTTAGACTTATCACCGCTAACAGGAGCAGATTACAACAATTAATCAAGGTCTGGAGAAAGTTCGAACCTGGGGCGACAGGCATTTCGTCCAGTTCAATGCCAAGCAACCCAATCCAAGCAACCACGTTTACTAAGAAAGCCAATACGGAGGGCCCTGATATCATTGTGGCAAGATCGACCATTTCTTCATCCTCATCAATCGGACTACTGTGTTGAGGTAATTATATTTTTGTAGTATTTTCTTAATTTGACTTTCACTTGCAATAATCAGGCTATACATTTTTCCACCTAAGACTGGTATTTTGATTAAGCTGGCCAAAAATATTGTTGCTAGCTTAAGAAACAATGACAAATGCTTTTAAGTCCATTTTTGTACTTTTGAGAAAACGGTAATAAAACGGTTATAGAGTAATTTTGGCGGTATTTAACTAAAATAAATTGTCTGTTGCAGTGCGTACTATTCACATTCCAAAAATTCAGAGATCATGCCTTTTCAAATAGGTGAACAATAACAATTAAAAATGGTGTTTGGTTTGATGACGTTTGCTACCAAACTGCAGATTAAGTGTAATTTAAAAATAAACAAAATGGATTTGGCGTGATTTAAAGACAAAAGGAATAGAAGTCAGTCAAATTTTATTGCGCAAAAAATGAGCTTAAATAAAACTAAAAATGTCTTTATAAATATTACAACAAAACTCTCAAATTCTCATATCAAGTATAATTTCGGTTTGTTCGCAAATATTATGATCTTCATTGGCTTTTCGGAAATCACCGGGAATACTATAGTTGTCGTTAAATTCTTCCAACAGATGTTTAAAATATTCCAGACCCTGGAGAAGCCTGGAATGGCTTCTCCACTTCGTTCCATAGTGCTTCCACAAAAGGTTGCTTACGTTGCTCTCATCTCAAGAATTTTTGATTTCTTGAAGCATGTATTGGAAACTGATCTAAAGTAGCTCTATTTACATTTTCATCATAATTGTTTCCTCGTTTGAACCTATTCCACATTTTTCTGACATTCAGGTCACTGACTACCTAGCTGCGAGGAGTTTTTTGAACCTGTCGCAATAAGACTCCAAAAGCTTAAAATTCTTAACAAAGTGAATAATTTCTTCTCTTCTTTTCAAAAATTTGTTCTTTCATGGTCATTTGGGAAGTTTGGAAGTATCTATTTAGTACTCCTTTAACTCTTGGATATATATATATATATTTAAGGCATTCGATAGAGTTTGGCATGACGTATTGCTCAACAAACTGCCGTCTTTTGGTCTCTCTCTGCAGCCTCTCTCTGCAGCTGGCTTGCCAGTTACCTTAAGAACCGATCTCTGCACGTTGCAGCTGATGGACATATCTCAGACACATTCACCATTATCGCGGGCGTGTCTCAGGACGCAATACTTTCACCAACTCTCTTCCTCATCTATATTGATGACCTGCTGACCGAAACTAATAATCCTGTTTACAGTTTTGCAGATGACAGTACTCTTATCTCCCAATTTAGATTAGAAAAACCTTTACCAACGACTGAGACTAATCACTGCAGACAGGAGCATATTACAATAATTAATCAAGATCTGGAAGAAGTTCGAACTTGGGGTGACAGAAATTTGGTCCGGTTCAATGCAGCAACAACCGAAGCAGCCACGTTTACCAAGAAAGCCAATACGGCGGCGGCGGGCACTGACATTATTATGGCATGATCAACAATTTCTTCATCCTCGCAAATCAGACTACTGGGTGTCTCGGTCAATAGCAATATGTTCAGACATGACTACGTATTTCGCAACAAAAACCTGTATACACCGTAGCAGCTGCCTTTGCTCTACAAAGCGCAAATATTACCGTACTTAGAATATTGCTCAGACATCTGGGGTGTCGCTCCTTTCTAAGCACATCCTAAAGCTGCTGGGTTCCATTGAGAAGAGAGCTGTGATATGCAGGAATCGGTGAAAGGAATGCAGATGTGGTTTAAATCAAATACATTATCTTCAATACCCATGTGGACAATGTAGCTAGGAAATTAACAACTTCAATTTATCTTTTAACACGTTGAACGCCGCGCCGAGCCAGTCATATCCGATTCACGCTTTTTTTGCAATGTTATATTCTGGGCGTGTCGCGTCGTCGCTCAGCCTTGATTTCCATTGAAATGAAAATTTTATGGGTGTAAAAGCAAATAGCCTAATAATGTGTTGTTAAGCTTTTGAACGTTTATGCCCTTAAAGAACGTGTTGAGCGTTTTAGTGTAACGATATAACATGTAGTTTTATCAAATAAAACTAAATATGAAAATATGCACAACTGTATCAGCGGGGATAATACTACAAACTAATACACTTTCTAGAACCTTATTCCTGAATCCCCTTAACGATTAGTGACAAATACACAAACGTAAGTAACAAACTAAATAACAAAAATTCTCTACTTTCAAAAGATTGTGCAGAAATACTGCTCAGACTACCAGGATATTTCTTATAGCAGAGTTCATCATGATCATAAATATGATCGCAGATTATTGAATGTGTCTCAATTCAACTATCTTTGTCGAAAACAAATGCATATTTTTGCAACAAGTGTAGAGATGGGCGAGCGATAGTTAATGAAGCAGACCACCAAATTGGCCACAAAATTAAAAATGAGATGTTCAGCGACATCTTTCGCATATTTCTGACCTGATTCCATCAAATTACCACCTATTCGACCCATTCCAATAAAGTATATCAGGAAATACATATACTTCACGATATAATTAATACTTATGTTGGGAATAAAAGCATTACTACATATTAAAAGAGTTCCATCAGAAAAACTGGTATACTTCGGGCATTAACTGTGACGATCTGTAGTAGAGCAAAAACCAACACAAACGTAAATAAAACCAAATAGATTTAAAAATATGTACATAAAAATATCAGGAGATGAAAGAATTGATGCGTAGAAAAAGGAGATGAAACAAGAAAAGGACATAACTATAAAGCATAGCTGTTAAATGGTCATTAGATTCAATTAACATCGACAAGAATTTTGTGCTGCGGATAAATATCTCATAAATAACATTGATTTGTTGATGGACGATTGGCAAGCTATAGGATAGATTTTTTTTTAATCATCTTTATTTGCAGAATAATTGGATGTAAATATTTTTAAAAAATAACTACAAATAAGTGTGCAAAAAAACAAGTTTCACACTTTATCTCACTAAACCAACAGATACCAAACAATTTGGCTTAGTTTTAGAAAGTAAATTTTTTTTCACAATATACCCTCACGTTCATCATTGACGTTAATTCAAACTTATGATATTTGTTACCAACTTTTGGTTTCACTAATTTGCATACCTGATTATTTAATCATTATATTTTTTATTAGTTTTGGTGAGTCCCAAAGTAATATTCAATATTTCGTGATATCTCACTTCTTCGGAAGTCCGCATTTTATTAATCCTTGACTAAATGCTCAGTAGAAAACATAGTCTTGACTATGACAACTAAAACAATCAGACGCGTTTCCT
>MU184138.1:72064-158512 GCA_016904865.1 Pissodes strobi | reverse complement strand
GCGTAGTCCCAGAAGCAAACTGAAAGTTGTTCACCTCGACAGACTGAAAGCATACCACGGACATGCAGTATCTGATCGGGACGATCAGGTTTAAGAGGGAGGCAATGTCACGACTAACAACCATCCGAACGTTCTTGTGCTACCCTATAGAACTAGCCGCCGCCGCCGCGCCGTGCCCCTCGCTTCTTTGTCTGTATGACTCATCGCCCGGCCGGTCGCGAAGTTTCAGGATCGCTGGACTGGAATTATCTCGATGGCCTCGTCGAGATCATATAGAGTGGCTTCGGAATACTTCCCGAATATTCGTGATAGATTTGAGATTATATATAAGCAGACCTAAGGCGAATGTCAGTCAGTTCAGTTCAGTTAATCATTGAGTGTTGAATAGATATTAGTGGTAAAGTTATAAGACTAGTTTAGTGAGTTAAATAGTATACAGTGGTAGTGAATAAAGAGAGTATTAGTTGAAAAATAGCAAAGTTGTAATTCTGTTAAGAACCCACGGGAAAAACGTAACAATATGATATGAACAAATCGTGTTTTACATTGTCAAATATTTTTTCGTAGTCGATAAAACACAAAAAGACGTTCCTTCTCTTCTGCACTAATATTTGCAGACTGAATATGGCTTCTCTTGTTCTACAACCGCTCTTAAATCCAAATTGACTAGCACCACTTACTTCCTCACACCTCCTATATACTCTCATGTGTAAAACTCGAAGAAAGAGTTTAAGGAAATGGCTCATTAGGCTAATGAGACGATAGTCTTTACTTTACATACAGTTCCGTTGTTTGATTTCGCACAATGATATCAAGGTTTTGTTCGCTAACCAAATGAAACGTTTCTGATTACATATAATCAGGGCCTGGAGCTGTGTTATTTTTCATTAGAGATATGGCATGTTTAATTTCACTCTATAATATACTTGGTCCTGATAGCGTTATTATTTCATTTTCGGGGTTCCCTGGTCTGTCATCTTGGAAAAGACTATTGGTGTATTTTCTCCATGTTAGTAGTAGTTTTTCGGTGTCCAATATTATTTTATTTATTTCATCCTTAATGAAACATATTTTTATTGCTATATATTCCAGCGATTTCTTTGACTTTTTTATGGAGATGGAAACTGTCTCCTAGTTTGCTTAGATTTTCTGCCTCCAAACATCTTTCAGTCAGCCAATTTTCTTTTGCTGTTCTTATTTCATTTCGAATTCTTCTTTGAAGACTTTTATAGGCTGTATAGTTTTTGTTGATTTTATATTGCCTTCGCTTTTCCATTAAATCTAGAATATCATCAGTCATCCATTTGTTTCTCGTATGCCCTTTGGTGGTTGGGACATAAACCTGTATAATATTGATGTTCATGGATCTACCAAGCAGTTGAATTAGGAGTGCTCATTAAGAAAGTGGGATGAAGTTCTTTACTGACTTTTGTAGGTTTTCATCCATTAAGATGCCAACGCCATGCTGATGGTCTCGGTCGGCATTATTGGTACCTGAGTAGTATAGTATTTTACTTTTTGATCTAATCATTCCATTTCCAGGCCAGCGGACTTGGCTCACTCCGAGAATGTTTATCTCCATTCTGTTCATCTTGGATTAAGTTGTCGAACTTTCCAGCTGCAAACAAAGTTTTGACATTCCAAGTAGCTATTTTTGTTCTCTTATCTAGTTGAAACTGGGAGATTTTTCGCACCTCTTGACCACTTAAGGTCTGCCCGGGACTAGAGGTCATTTGTGTTTGAGCTTTCAACATGATAAGAGTTGATCGGATGGATATCCTGGGAATATCCGTAAGGATCTTTAATACAGTGGGTTTCCTTTACCTTCTGTATCCCCCTGCCGTTGACCATTTACTGGTTTTTCCGCCTTTAGGGACGATTTCTCATCTCAAGGGCAAGGGATTGCCCTTACTCCTGTTGATTCTTCCTCACTGAGCTGTTGACCAAGAGGAGGTGGCTGCTTATACCGACAGTCATTCGGCGCTAGTTTTGGTCCGCTCCGGGTATTTCATTTCCCCGGTACCACCCATATCTGGGAGGCATTCCCCTATCCGCCACCTGGGGAAGCGCCCGGGGGACTAGCAACCCCTCACGGGATAAAATAAAATACTCTAACGGACACTAAAACTCTGCGTTAGAATCATGTTAGCCATAAAATATCAACCATAAAATATCGCGGGAGCGCTCGTCATTGCGAAGGCCGGGTATTTGTGATTGTGATTCTAGTGACCCCCTTTCGGGGAGCCGATGGCTTTGCTGCAAGGCAATTCGCCAGCACACCCCTCTTCCGGTGCTTAATTAGAGACAGGGCGACCCTCCTGCATAATTTACACGTTGTCCCAGTGTGAGGGGACTATTTAGTAGGAAACTCCAGTAAGACGGGCTTATACCGCTGATGGTGATTCCCGACTTTTGCAAATATAAGCTAATGCACTGCACGTCTGAGTTCTTATGCAAGGAGGCTTCGCGCACTGCAGGTATAACCACTTTCTGTCAGAGACTCCAAATCCCCGCAGGAAATACCCCCGACCGCCCTCAGGCCACGCTACCGCGCACATAAATAAATCTGGGGCCCTAGTAGGAATAACCCTCCACTACGCGACCCACCCCTTACACCTTCCAGCCGTCACAACTTTCCAGACTCCCCCTGAAGGATTAGAACACGTTTTCTAAGTAAAAAGCTTCCAATATTTGTGCCGAATTCTGAAATCCGTTTCCAACGTGTTCGTCCTTCGACGGCATGACCAGGAATATCCTAAGAAGGCACTAGGGTACCACAGCTAAAAACATGCCCTTCAGGAACTGTCCATAAAATTAAATTCGAATTTCTCCCATATTTTTTCTGGCTTATGCCCATGTAGACCCTTTAATCATTGCTGTTACATAACTATGTTTTGTGCAGCTATCAAGGAATATCCATCCTACAAGCCTCCAGTAGTAGCAGAGCCAAAAACCTGCTTATCAGGGTCTGTCCATGAAATTAAATTCGAATCTTTCCATTTTTTTCTATTTCTTTCTGGCTTATGTCCATATAGCCTACTCGCATTGTCCGGTGAAAATCCACCCCACCAGAACTGGGAAGCGCTAAGGGGTTCTTACAAATCACGTTCCGCTTCCGTGCTGGTGGTTCCGGGTTCCACAATAAGAATATATGGACATGGTGGTGCTTCCAGGATCAAAATATTCCGGAAGTAAATTCCTCGGATCTCCGGGTGCTGGGTGGCCCTGGGAGCCCTTCATTCCACATTTCACAGACAGCAAAGATACTGAACCAATTTAGAATAGATTCCTGCAACACAAGAGGCCTAAATACAAACATAAATTCGGTACACCAACATCTACAAGTAAATAGACCACACATACTAGCCGTTACAGAAACACAAGTTTGTTCTACAACAACAATAGTAAACTACCCCTATCCTGGTTACGACTTACACACCCGATTTAAACATAAGTTCGGAATATGCCATTTTGTCCGAAGCGACCTTTCATGTCACCGCGAGGAAACACTCGAGCCGAACAACCTTGACATCATGTGGCTCAAGTTCACCTCCAAGGGTGTAACCAAGTTTATATGTTGTCTCAATCGCCCTACGAGCGATAGAGCCTACCAAAGCTTTTTTACAACACTAGATCCCACTTTCGACTCAATACAGGACGATCACCCCAATTCAGAAATAATCGTTCTGGGAGACTTCAATGCCCACAACACCAACTGGCTCAAACATCACAACAAGACCGACAACGAAAGTCGAGAAGCTGAAGCATTTGTCATCAGCTGCGGGCTTACTCAACTTGTAGACGAACCAACTCGAATCGTCGCCCTCCTGGATCTTTTTCTAACCACCAATCCTGACCAGTACACAATTACAGTTGGTCTGCCATTAGGTCCTTCCGACCACAAACTTATTACAACGGTTTGTGAATTGCCACTTCTACAGAAGGATCCACCATTGCCTCGCACAATCTGGCATTACAATTCTGCAAATTGGAACGATCTAAGGGAGTTCTACCTGGATTTTCCTTGGCTCGACGGCGACGTCTGCTTTGGCACTAACGACCCGTCAGTCAGCTGCGAAAAGATTACGCAAGTAATCTCCTCAGGAATGAAAGCATACATCCCAAATTCCATCAAGGTACCGTCAAAAGGAAAGCCCTGGTTCGACAGAAGATGCGAAAGAGCTGTAGGTATAGGAAACAGCCAGCCTACAAGTACTGGGAGCAAAATCAGACCGCTGAAAAGCGCAATTATTTGGTCAAACCGAGAAACGAATGCAAACGTGTAATCGACGAAACTAAGGACAAACACAATCAAAGAATCAGGAATAAACTTTTGCAATGCCCCAGTGGCTCCAGGAATTTCTGGTCGGTACAAAAACGTCTCTCCCACCTTTGAAAGGCGAGCGTGGCATCACGGCGACTACAGCCAAGGAAAAAGCAAACATGCTCGCCAAAATGTCTTCATCGCACTCTACCTTAGACGTCCCCCAAGGCAAGGCTCTCCCCACCATATCGAACATCAACACTACCATGACAGAAGTCAAGTTTCATTACCGTGAAATTCGTAAAATCCTTAAAAATCTAGATACGCAAAAGGCATCAGGACCGAACGGAATACCTGCCATCGTGTTAAAGAAGTGCGCCAATGAAGTAACACCCGTTTTTTTCGGGCTTTTTCTCTGTCTTACGGAAAAGGGATTTACCCATCTTCTTGGAAAGTCGCTCGAGTGCAACCTGTTCCAAAAAAAGGCAAGAAAACCACGCCCTCAAACTATCGCCCAATTGCCTTGCTTCTAATAATCTCCAAAGTCATGAAACGTGTAGTCAATCAGCAACTATTCAAGTACCAACGGAATAATCAGCGATAATCAATACAACTTTCGCAAAGAGAGATGGACAGGAGATATATTGGCCTATGTCACTCATATATGGAGTAGTGCAATTAAGAACTACGGAGAGGCTCGAACGATTGCTTTGGATATTTCGATGACATTCGACAGAGTTTGACATGACGGACTGCTCAACAAACTGCCGTCCTTCGGATTGCCAGCCTCTCTCTGCAGCTGGCTTGCCGATTTCCTTAAGAACCGATCTTTGCACGTTGCAGTTAATGGCCACATCTCAGAAACATTCACCATTAACGCAAGCGTGCCTCAGGGCGCAATATTTTCACCAACTCTGTTCCTCAGGTATATTAATGATCTGCAGATGACAGTACCCTTGTCTCCCTATTTAGATCAGAAAAACCTTTCCAGCGACTGAGACTTTTCATCGCAGACAGGAACAGATTACAGCAATTAATAAAGACCTGGAGAAAGTTCAGACTTGGGCCGACAGAAATCTGGTCCAGTTCAATGCAGCAAAGACCCAAGCAGTCAAGTTTACCAAGAGGGTCAATACGGCGGGCCCTGATATCATTATGGCAGGATCGACCATTCCTTCATCCTCGTCAATCGGTCTGCTAGGTGTTCTTGCATGACCACGTTGGTAACATCGCATAATCAGCCTCCCAGAAGCTTGGTGTGCTATTTCGCAACAAAAAACTGTATACACCGCAGCAGTTACTCTTGCTCTACAAAGCGCAAATAAGACCGTACTTAGAATATTGCTCACACATCTGGGGTGCCGCACCAAAGCACACCCTAAAGCTACTGGATTCCATTCAGAAGAGAGCTGTGCGCCTTGTCGGCGATCCGGAGTTGACCCGGAATCTGGATAGTCTGGAACACCGCAGACACATGGCTGAGATGTCCCTGTTTTACAGACACTTTCACGGCAGATGTTCCCGGGATTTGGGCTGCCTCATCAGACAGTCACGACAGACGGCAAGAGCTCACCAGTTCGTCGTACAACTGGAAACACCTAGAACATCGCTTTACAAGATCTCCTTTGTATAATCACTGTGGAACTCACTCACACGACATCTGCTTCCCCCTAATCACAACCTACAACTATTCAAGAACCGTGTCAATCAATATCTCCGCACGCACACACCGCTCGTCGAGCGCCATAGAATCTTTCTTTAGTGTGTGTGCCACTACCATAAAAAAAAATTATACGAATATCCTCGTAGGCCTATGAGAAGGCAAGATTTTTTTCGTGCTACTCCTCTGCCCCTTCATATCATTTACTTACTTTATCCACAACCCATGATACTAGTATCATGTCCAACCCCATCAGATTCTGACACGGCACGAACCGAATTCATCGAATGGAAGTTCGTCAATCGATTATCTGGCGTACAAGAAGACACTTCAGAAATAATAATGCCTTTTATACAGGGTGAAATCGTTGAATTTGAATTTTCCGATTTTGGGTTTTAACACATCACCAAATGATATTTATTACTGGCAAACCGAACAATCTAAGCCAACAAAACTTTCGCATGTTACAGAAGGGGGTTACAAGTACAATATGGTAAAAAAATTACATTGATCCGTTTGAAAATGCAGAATTGGTGATTTTTGAGGGGAAAACTGTGCAGGTCTGAATACTCATAATCACTTTTGACACAAGCAGGTTCAGCAGGTAAGTATTTCAATGGAATCGTAGTTCAGAGGTAGAATTAGAGTTTTTCTTTTTAATTTTTAATATTATTCAGTTTTTAATATCACTTTGTTGAAGTTTTCAATTCTGTCGTGTGGCCTTAAACACACTCCCTATTTTTTAAATTTAATTAATTACGCAAGATTTGATTTAATTTTAGGACAACTTAGGATATAAAATTAATATAAATAATTATTTAACAAAAAATTTTAAACATTTCTGGAAAAAAGTAGTAGTACCGCCTACTCACGTAGAATCACTAGATGTAACAACGAAAAAATGTTTTGTATGAAATAATCAAATAATTTTTATTTTTATATAAATGTATTACATACATGAAGTATAGTACCATCTTGAGAAATGAGGTACCGTCTTGGTAATGCAAATGTGCAAAACGTTGGGACTTGGGATTTATGCTGATGGATATGCATGGGCGCCGGCAGGGGGGCAAGAGGAGGTAGTTTCCCCCCTGGAATATTAAAATAAGCTTAGTATAAAAGTACATTTCAAATTCAGAACTTTCAGTACCCTCCGACGTGTAAAAACCTGGTTGAGATCAACCATGTCTGAGGAAAGACTCTCTGGTCTCTGTATACTTAGCGTTCACAGATAATTTGAGAATAATAATAAAGAGAGAATTGAAAAAGCAATAAATCGGTTTCACAAAAGAGAAGAAACCTGCTATTACTTTTCTCCGATTAGGAAACATACAGGGTGGCCCGAATTCGAATCTATGTATGGGGAACTCGAAAACCGTAAGAGATACAGGGTTGGTCAAATTAAGGCAAAATTTCCCTTTTAGATGCCTAACAATATAGGTACCTTTTAGAAAGTTTTAAAATTCCGAGTATTTTCGGAGATATCCGGAAAAACCGAAATATTGGAAACTCGTTTTATTTTTTTCCTGAGCATATTTAAAAACGATGTTCAAATTGGATAGCACTTTTGCATTGCCACTTTTTGCGCTCTATCCAATGGTGATATCCAGCATGGAATCCGACGTTTCGTCTTCAAGGGGTCATCATCAACTTTCTTTTTTTAAATACAAACTTATTTTTTTTTCGAATTTCCGATGATATTGGCGTTATTAATATGAATATGTGTTTTTAATTTTTTTTATTCTTTTTTAAAATTTATTTTTATTTTTTTAAATTATTTATTTTGCTTTGGGGCAAAACATAAACGAACCTGTTTATTTAATATTGCTATTTTTTATTTTTATTAAAAATAAAGGCTCCGATTTTCCACCTAATAAAAAACAAAATAAAATATAAAATTTGCAAAAATAACAAACTATTTAAAATCACGCCAAAGCAAAATAAGTAATTTAAAAAAAATAAAATTAAAATTAAAAAAAGCAATATAAAAATTAAAAACACATAATCATATTAATAACGCCAATATCATCTGAAAAACGATATACAAAATTAAAGTTCCTATTTAAAACAAGAAAGTTGATGATGACCCCTTCAAGACGAAAGCGGAAAATGTGGCAACGCAAAAGTGCAATTCAATTCGAAATCCGTTTTTAAATAAGCCTAGGAAAAATATAAAACGATTTTTCAAAATTCCGGATTTTTTCCGGATAAATATTCTTAGTGATAATAAATTATGCAAACAAATGAAATAATCGGTTTCCTAATTATTGATGATTCACGTCTTGAATGCTAATACACGTTTGTATTTTATTTCTATAACTAGTTGCTAGATGATACTATTGAAGGTAAGTGGGCATTCGTGGTAAAAGGCCTGAATATTCAACACTTTTCCCTGTGCAAAGTATCCGATCTTTATTTATCCGGTAGATACTTTTTACACACCTCTAGAGTGTAGTAAATGCCTGACGTTCAGTTAGTTCGTCCCCTCCTAACTATTGGTACCAAAAGTGAGCAAGCAAATTTTTATAATTAATTTTTACATCAGATTATGCAATACTTGTTATTCCAAGCAATGGCGACACGAGCACGAGACTATCAAAACGTGGCACGTGAAAACGTGAGCAAGTACCTACTAGTCACGATTTCGCAACTCATTCATTCTAGATTGCTTACGATATAATTGCTTGAAACCTATTAATATGTTTATTAGGTGACTGGTGGAACGTCAAGCATGTAATTTGATGGGTTCAAAGGTAGCGTTCGATATAATGGCAAATTTTTATGTTATCAATCCATTAAAAAGAACGAGATAGAACATCGATGCATTTTATTCTTTCTACACTTACTGCACATATTTTCGAGCGATTGATTGCTTTTCGTTTGAAGTAAATAATTCTTAATTTATTAGGTCATCAATGTATTCGTCGACATCAATTTTCGATTAGATACTCATTATCTGAATGATACATTTTGCCCTTTACAGATTTGCAAAAAAAAATAGATGAGTACCTATACCTAAGATGCCTCCAGAAGCACAATTTTATCGAAATGCTAACTTAAAAATCTAAAGCATTTTGAATGGACAGAAAGGACCTTGTTATGCATTTCATTTCGCATTCACATCATCACATCCATGGTTGCCAACTGAACTGCGATATCCCAATTTAGATATATAATAATACCTTTTATTGAAAACAACGCAAATAAAATAATATTTTTAGCACTGAAAGCAAAGCAATATTATTTGTTTACTTGCATTGATAAATAAACATGTGGCTATATTTAAAATCATATTGTTTTTGGGATTTGGTGGCCTGTAACAGTTTCTTATTACCTCTCACCTAGACATGATAGTATATTATGCATCAAGTCAATACCTCCTGGTATTGATCAAGTGCTGAACACTGCACTTTTCACACGAGTCCGACAGTTTGGTGACAATTATAATATTTTTACCATTAGATCTTGTCGCATGGCGTGTGAAATATATACTATTCATACAAGTATTAACATTCGATTCAAAAATAAAAAAGCAGATAGCAAAACTAATTTAAAATTCCCTTATTTCAGTGTTTCACTCAAAAATCAAGTTCAACTTTCCTTAAAGTGGAGTTGGGAAGTTTATTTAATTATTTATTTATTTATTAGAGTTATTGGGATACAAATAGACCCAAGGTCCAAAAAATAGTATCCCAATATTACAAAAAACATTAAGAGATTACAAAAACTAGATTGAAAGATTGTTAGTGCAATATCTAGCTATGTGTCTTAAATTAATGATCAAATTATTAAACAATTTTATCAGAAACAATATTACACCACATTGAAGTCTATTCCAAGAACTTAAGCTTAAGATTTTTCTTAAATGTTAAGCACTTTACTGTAAATTGGTCCAAACTGCTATCAGTGTCATGTTAACATTCTGACTAAAGGTTCGTTCTGGTGTTCCAGCAGTTGCATTAAATTTAATCTTGGAAAGAATGCCTGGAGAGCAGGAGAGATTATTGACAATTTTAAATATTGTTAAACTATCAGACATGGTTCGACTTTTTCAAATTCAAGTATTTTGTAATGTGATCGAACCAGTAGTTATGGTCCACAATACGAAAATGAGTTTTATACACCGACCTCCATTATAGATCGGTGGTTTTATAGCATAAGGATCGCAAAAACTTATTTGATTTTTTTTCAGCCAATCGATTGAATTTTTCTATGTAGGGTGCCATATAGCTGAGACAAATTGCATTTTACTAAACACATAGGCGTAGTAAAGAGTTTTAATTGTTTTATGGTTATAGAGGTCAGCACATTGTCTTTTGATGAATCCAAGGGTTCTATTGCAATCATTCGCCAATTTATCAATGTGCAGATTGAAAGTCAATTTAGAATCAAACAGAACCCCCAGATCTTTGATGTAAGAAACCCTTTTTAACGAAGTACCTCCCAATTTGTAGTCGTAATTTATTTCTGTTCATCCGCGTGAAAATGACAAAATAGAGCATCTATTAAAGTTCAAAAATAGTTGGCTTTCATTGTAAGTTGTTTATACCAATGTGAAGGGTTTCACAATCCAAATCAGAACCAATTTTAAGGATTAAAGCATAGCTTTATATTATTGATATATATTATGAACAAAAGGGGACCAAGATGGGTACCCTGGGGGACCCCCGAGGGTGGTGAAAATCTTTCAGTTCTGAACCCTAAGAGGGCTACAAACAATGATCTATTAAGTAGGTTAGGATCCGAACCATCTAAGAAGGTCCCCACAGATTCCCGTCTCAGCCAGCCTCTCAATCAAGATGTCATGACAAATTTTGTCGAACGCTTTGGCAAAATCCGTGTAAACAACATCTGCCTGATGGAAAGCGTCGAATGATTCATATATAAATAATTAATCAACTTTAACTCTAGGTTCCTTTTTTGAAGAAAACCATATTGTTGTGGCATGATGTCACCAAGCACGAAGTTAAAAACATATGGATACACCAGTTTCTCAAAAAGCTTTCTTCTTCTTCTTATCACGCCCTCTCCTGCCGAAGGTTGGCGATCCAAATGGCAATAGTAGCTTTGGAAACTGCAGCACGAATGATTTCTGCAGACGAGCGATCGAACCATCTGCTTAAATCTTTTAGCCATGAGTTCTGGCGTCTTCCTACTGATCTTTTCCCTTGTACTTTGCCCTCTATTATGAGGCGTAGTATTTCGTATTATCACCTCTCATCACATAACCCAGGTATTGCATTTTTCTTTCCTTGATGGTGTTCAGTAGTTCTTTTTGTTTGTGCATGCGCTGGAGTACTTCATCGTTGGTGATCCTTTGTACCCATGAAATTCGCAGCATCCGTCTATACACATACATTTCGAAGGCTTCTATTCTCTTTTCGGTCTGTGAATTTAGTGTCCAGCTTTCATATCCATAGAGTAGGACAGAGAAGACGTAGCATCTGATCATTCGAGTTATGAGTTCCAAACTGAGGTCCAGTCTTGTAAAAAAATTATTTCATACTCATGAAGATTTTTCTCGCTTGCTCAATCCTTGAAAGTATTTCCCTTTTCGGGTCGCACTGACTATTGATGTTAACTCCCAAATATTTTATTGAGGTCACTTGTTCGATTGTTTGTCCCTTGGCACGCAGGTGTGCATTTATTGGAGTCTTAGAAAAGATCAATAGTTTGGTCTTGGAGACATTGAGATGCAATCCAAACATCTTGCTATAGTGTACTACGAGTCTATGATGCTTTGTAGTTCTTGTACATCGTTGGCTATTATAATCGTATCATCGGCGTACCTGATATTGTTTATTGAGGTTCCATTGATCTTGATTCCGCCCTGGACTCCATCCAGTGCTTCTCTAAATATAGTTTCCGAGTGCAGATTAAACAGGAGTGGAGACAAGACGCAACCCTGTCTGATTTGCATATCATCCGATGTCGATTGTTCCATCTCTACTACCTACTTGAGGCCAATAAAGTTCTGATATGAAACGTAGATCTTGTTTGTCAACTCCGGTTGTTCTTAGAATGTCGATTATCTTCTGATGATTAACACAGTCGAACGCCTTTCGATAGTCTATGAAACATGCAAATACATTCACATTCATGTCTCTACACCTTTGCGTCATTACATTTAGGGAAAAGAGTGCTTCATGCGTTCCGAGTCCGTTGTGGAATCCAAACTGGGTGTTGTCCATCTGATATTCGCACTTCTTGTACATTCGCGTGTGGATGATTCTAAGAAAGGTTTTCAGGACATGGGACATAAGACTTATAATCCGATAGTCATCACATTGTGAGGCGTTGGGTTTCTTTGGCAGTGTTACTAATGTTGATTTAAGCCAATCTGACGGTATCTTGCTTGAGCTATATAATTTGTTAAATAATGTTGTTATTAAATCCAGGCTTTTACTTTCATTATCTGCAATTAATTTAAGTATTTCAACGTTGATTTTATCGGGACCGGTAGCTTTTCCGTTTTTCTGTGCTTTTATTGCATGAACAACTTCGTCTCTGGTTAATTCTGGAGCTTTTTCAACAATATGTGAGCTATCGGTGGTGGAGAGCAAGGTCTGTCATTATTAAAAAGTGTTTCGATATATTTTTTCCATCTCGCAAGCTTAGCTTCTACTCCTAGAATTATCTCGTTGTTATCGTCTCTTAAGATTGCTCCTTGATGTTTTCTGTGTCTGTTTGTAAATTTTTTTACAATTTTGATTAACATTGAAGGTGTCATATTTTTCTTGTAATTGTTCTATTTCTTGGCACTTTGCCGACATCCAGATCTCTTTCGCTTCCCGGCACTTTTTCCTAATGATCCTATTTAAACGTTTGTATTCTGTCGGATTTGTCTTGTATTTCCATCTGTCTTTCATGAGTCATCCATTCCTGTTTTTTGTTGGTTGTCGTGAATCCAATGTCTTCTTCCTGGATATTTGTTATTTTAGTTTTTAAATCATTCCATGTCTTTTCAACATCCTCCCCCCGTACGGATACCTCTACCATTTCTAGTTCTTTTTCGATCTTAGAAATTATCTCTTTCTTTTCCTCGGGGTTATTCAATCGTGCGATGTCTATTTTTTTGACGTTTTTTCTCTTTTAACTCTCAGGAGTCTCTTGAGTCTAAAGTCTAACACGACATGGTTATGATCACTGCTGATGTCTGCTCCAGGGTAGGTTTTTGTGGATTTCATATACCTTTTGAATTTTAGGCTGTGCAAAATGGAATCAGTCTGATTCCTGACATGCAGGTGACCTCCAGGTGTATAGTCTTCTTGGATGCTGTTTAAAAAAAGTGTTAGCGATTAAAAGGTTATTTTCTACACAGAATTGCACAAGTCTGTCTCCCCTACTGTTCCTTTCGCCAAGACCGTATGCGCCTATGCTATCCCCCTCAGCACCACGGCCAATTTTGGCATTAAAATCTCCAATTTTCATCGTTATCTCTCCCTTCTTTGTGAGCCGCATTACTTCATCTATTTTGCTATAAAATTCTTCGATTTCCTGATCTGGTTTGTCATTTGTTGGGGCATATATTTGAATTATATTTAAATCTCTGTGAGTTGTTTGTAATTTTAATAGAGCTACTCTATCGCTCAAAGGGATGAAGTCTATGACCGACTGTGCTACTTTATCCGAAACGAGTATGGCTGTTCCGTATCGATGCTCTGGGTCAGTGCCTCCTGAATAATAAATGTATCCATTACTTGTTTTTGCCTTCCAGAACCAGGCCATCTAACCTCACTTAGACCTAGTATATCGATATTCATTCTGTTCATCTCAGCCTCAGTGTTTGCTTTGCCAATTTACTTGGGATAAACAAGCTACGTACGTTCCAGGTGGCGATACGTATTATATTCTCATATATCTTGATTTTCTCTGGAGCTTTGGAAATGTGCATAATTTACAAATAGCTTAGTAATTCCTGATATCGTTTTTCTGACCGTTTTTATATATTAGGGTAATGACTGAGATTTTCCATATGTCAGGAAAAAATCCAGAGGACAGGGATTGGTTAAATAATATTGCCAAAGGCAAACAGAGTGATACTTTATCGGGACCTGCATCCTTATTTTCGTCCAAACTCTCCAAAGCTTTCCGAACCTCGGTCTCAGTTAACACAATCTTAGAAAGTGACCTGCCCCCACCCAGAGAGTGCCCTTCATTTCCTCTCTTTGCAGGTGACTTTGTAACATATACACTCTGAAAGAAGTCAGAAAAAAACGTTTAGCGTTCTGCAAGGGGTTCTGACACGACGCAGAATGGCGAGCCTTAATTTGGGAACGGCTTGCAAAATTCAGGACGGTTTGCAACCCTAATATTCACATCCTGTTGAAAATTCTGTGTACATGTGTAGTTTCAGAATTTTGAAATGAATGAATGAATAAATTAAGAAGGTCCATGCATATTTAGGTTACTTCAAAGTCATAGTCAAAAATTCCATATTTCAAAAAATACTTAAAAGTATTTACCGATGGCATCAAATACAAAAATAAAAATATATAATATAAAGTAATAATGGAAATAGAAAACACTAAAGGACAGAATATATAAAATTAATAAAACACAAAGACAATAAAATAATTAAAAAAGATAAAACAAAATAAAATCCAGAGTTTAATAAAGCAACGCAAGTATAATGCCTACAGCGGACAGTACAATTAGAAAGTAATATTGACATTGCTGCACTATAAAATAGTTAATCCAAGAGCAGCACAATAATACAAACAATACAATATAAGAAATTACACCATATATGCATACACACAGAATGACTCACTCCCGTGACATAAACTCAGCAAAAGTATAGGGTTCCAACCGTACAAGAAACTGTTTAACACTCTGCTGAAAAGTAAGCTTTATTTTGTTTTACTGCCAGGTTATAACACCTAATGCATGAGTGGGGTGCCGCACCAAAGCATACCCTAAAGCTGCTGGATTCCATTCAGAAGAGAGCTGTGCGTCTCGTCGTCGACCCGGAGTTGACCCGGAATCTGGATAGTCTGGAACACCGCAGACATGTAGCCGAGATATCTCTGCTTTACAGATACTTTCACGGCAGATGTTCCCAGGATTTGGCATGCCTCATCCTGCCCCAGGCAACGAGTCAGACAGTCACCACAGACAGAAAGAGCGCACCAGTGCGTCGTACAACTGGAAACATCTAGAACATCGCTCTACAAGAACTCTTTTGTCTGGCGCACTGCATCACTGGGGAACTCAATCCCTGGACATCTGTTTCCCCCAAATTACAACCTACAACTATTCAAGAACCGTGTCAATCGACATCTTCGCACACACACCGCTCGTCGAGCGCCATAGGATCTCCCTTTAGTGTGTGTGGCACCATAAAAAAAAGAGAGTACTTCGCTTAAAGAGTGTTAATTTATGTAAGGGTAAGAGATTTGGTGTTATTCTCATGATCAGGTAAGTATTTTAGGAAAAGGTGCTTGTAATTATGCATGAATGTCACACTCTCATATATATGCAAACCAGCCAGGACTGTGTCTTTTAAAAAGTCCCCTGCATGAATCGAGCCTGCTCATACCAAGGCTAATTCTCAATGCCCGTTTTTGCACAAGAAAGACTCTTGATGCATTCGCACTGTTTCCCCAGAAAAGAACTCCAAACTTCATGATGGAATTGAAGTTTGCATAGTACGTTATTAGAATTCCGATGTGATTGGTATCACCTGCATTATCCGGACAGGCACACGAAACGAAATACCAACTTCTTTTTTTATTTCATGACAAACTTAATTGACGATTGACATTGACATTGGAAAGATGACAGAATAACAGATGCCACGCCTTAAAGGAATGGCTAACTGCAGCCTAAAGACTAACAATGTTGTCATTCCTAACGCATGCGCAGTACGATATATCAGAATTACCCATGTCTTTACGGTCTAAAGTATTGTTGTTTGTTCGCTCTGAATAACACAAAACTCGATTTGTTAGCATTAAGTATAAGTTTATCTTGATCAAACCATCTTTGTACAGACATTAGACAATGCGTACCAACATCCAGGACCCTCTCCACAATCGTTGCTCCAGCCAGTATGTTAGTGTCATCGGCAAAGTTACAATGCTGCTCAAGTCATTGATGTAACATATATAAAGAAATATACGCCATACGACCTCCCAAGTACGATTCTATCCACCTCAGTGGAGAGCCTCTAACTGCCTAACGTTCAAGTTTGTCAATCAAGATGTCACGGCCCAAGCTGTCAAAGGCTTTTGAAAGATCTAAAAGGAACCCATGGCTACATTCTTACTTTTAAGGTGGTCTACAAATCCACTCGCAGTCGAACACTGCACTGCTTATAGACTTCCCTGCCAAGAAACTCCTGCTGCCTCTCACTAATTAAATTAAAATTGTGGAAAACCCCCAATAGACGAAGACACAGAGCGTTTTCAAATGTTTTTGGGAAGGAAGAAAGAAGGCTAATTGGTCTATAAGCCTCTGGCACAGTCGAATCTCCCTTTTTGTATAAGGGCTTGACCACAGCCAACCTAAGATTTGTAGGGAAAACGCTTTGTTTGAAAGAACTATTTATGATGTGGCAGAGAGGAATTGCAATCTGGTAGGTAAAATGTCCAGACATTTTCTATTTACTTGCCAGCCTGGAGGTACGGCGCGGAAGGTAATTTTTCTAATAGATTTCTTTAATCTTCCAGCAATTAAAAATATGAATGTCAAGCTGTGCCTATACCACTCTCAAAATCAATAGCAGTAAAGATACGAGACCCGTAGCTTCAATACAAAATACGATGAATCTTATACACAGTAAATGACCATTATTATCCCGATTTGCATGGCTTTCGGCATTCGCAGCCCCCCTAAGCGGGAAAATTTCCTTAATGCCAAATGCGTGAAGCATCAGGAAGATTAAGCTTTGTTGGAACCCTGTCCGTGTCATGGGGTCCTTTAGAATAACACTTTTGATATTGCCGATCTTGGGTGTTTCCGATGAACTTCCGAACAATTCTCGCGGTCGGAAGCATGACAGCTTTCTGAATCTGTAGAGGTTTAGTCAGCCCTGACTCAATATTTCTTTGCAAGATTTTCTGCACAACGCCAGTTGATGAAATTATTATTGGCACTGTTTTGACGCAATTCAACTGCAACTGCCACTGCCTCTTCATTCCTAACACTTCCACAAAGGTTGCAACCTTGAAGGATTTGTTTGCGAGGTCTGTTGTGCATTACCGCCTGGTCATTTAAGATTGCAAGATCCCAGTAGAATCGGAAGCCACAGTTTTTCGGAACTATTAGCGGTTTCTATATGTAATAAGGATCGGGATCCTGGATAAGAATTCACAGAATGCTTGCTAGATTCTGATGGATAATCTTGGGAATAGTATCATGCTACTTGTATTTCTTAAAAACTGTATGGATACCCTAAGGGAGCCTCTGGAAGTACTCATGAACAATATTATCAGAACTGCAGACTTTTCGAAACCATGGAAGAGGGCTGTGGTTACTCCAATATATCAGAAAGGTAATAAGAAATTAGCGAAAAACTACAGACCAGTAAACTTGACCAGCAATTTCTATAAGTGTATGGAAAAAGTTATAGCCATAGAACTTGCAAACAGAGTGAATCAGATCAGTGGATTCAGGCAGATGATGACAATGACCCAGTTGGCATAACTTATCCCGACTTCGAAAAGGCATTTGATAAGATGTCAAAGCAATACTTACTTTACAAATTGGATCATTTTGGAGTCCGAGGAAATCTTTTGCGGCTCCTGGGAGAAAGCTTTTTCTCACAGCCTTTCAGGTTAGGGTTGGAATAGCACTGTTAGAAGAACACCTAGTGCTCAGTGGAGTGCCACAGAGCTCAGGGCCCTGTGTGATTAGGGACTGAAGACCAATTATGCATTATTTGCAGATGGCACGCATATATATTGTAAGCAACTATTGCGGCACGCTGAACCCCAAGAGGATCTAATCTCCATCAAGGAGTGGACATTGAAATTGATATCTCCACCATGGCTTTTCTTAGAACAGCCGCTTCAGGCAATACTAAGGCTGGCAATGGCTTAGCCGGATGGATTGACCTATTGCGAACACACAGGGAGCACAATGAGGCCTAAGTGCCGTGACCTTTCTAAAAAGGCCACCCTTTCACTATTTACAGATTCCAGATACACTTTCAATAAGTCAATAACTCAAATTTAGTACGATCTCATTGCTTTAAACACTTTTTGTAAATGAAGCTCAAACTTTCCTTAAAATACGAGCTATCAAATTATGACAATATTGGTTGAAATTCAGGAACATTCACCCAGGTTTCGGCTCCAGAATTCACAGAAATAGGTTCCTCGATACTGCATGCAGCATTTTTAAATTCAATAAAAATTTATTAATATTTAAACCTGCTTTACATAAATATTAAATATATTTTTTTTAATTTTAATAAAATTTTATGAAGCTATTCTCTGAGATTTAGCACATACAATAACAAAATTTTATTGTTGAAATTTAGAGAGCCTTACAAGGTTGGAACTTTAAAATTTATAAAAGTAATAAGAAACAAGACTTGCCAAGTTTTAATTGTGAATTTATTACAAAATTACAAAACCTACACAAACACGATTTTAGTAAGAAAAATATTCAAACTAAAATACGTAGTTGCTGTTAAACACAGCATCAACTAACTTTGGGTTATCGGATGAAAGACTTTAACCACATTTAAAGTATCATAAACCATAAATAGTGTGATTATCTTCCAGAAGTAGCTGATTATGATCTTGCAATAAATGATTTTATTTATATATATTTTTTAATTTAAAAATATACTCTATAGATCTGGTTTATTTTGCTGTCCAAACGTCCGATCATCAAAATATTTCAAATCCGGAAAGTAGAGAATTTCTTTTGAATAGTCTATATAGGTACTCTAAATCAGAGCTCTCCAACTTTCTGTTATCCAAAGGCCAGATTTGGGTATCTCTAAATTTAAGGCAGCTTAAGACTTTAAATCAGGTGGACGTTTATTTAACACACATTTTAATGAGATTTCTGGCATTGTTTATTTTTAATCAGTTTCCCAATGTCCGGTTTTATCTCGGATGTAGCAATACAAAGACTATTTTCAAGGTGCGAGTCCGTTATTCAGCACCTAGTTTTTGATTTGAGATGTTTCATTCGAGAAAAGAATTTCTCAGTCGAACACTCATAAATATATTATGGTCAATATATTTGGAGTAAAAATTTTAAAAGGACCAATTTGTATTTTTCTTTTAATTCAGTATTGTACTGCAGATCTATGAGTTCCATATGCAATTTTCTTTTAACTGGTTGTTCTTTTAAGGCATCGGGGGACCCTTCGTTCTAACAAATGGAGCTATCTTCGAGGAGTGGTCATACTTGCTTTCTCTTAAAGGGATCTTTGTCTTACGTAGCAATATTAGCAAAAAACCGCAAGTAATTAGTTGACTCTATCTTACTTGACATCATGTACAAATTACTCTCAAATTGACTCCCTTTCTTCAACATTCATAATCATAATCAGATTCGGATTTTGAACTATTTGAACCAGAACGAGATTCTCATAAAACACTCCATGTTTTTCGCAAATTATCTGCCTTTGGCTGAATGAAATATTAATTTTAAACTACTTGTATGATAGATATCGTTTCCTGATGATTACACTATTCCAAATGGTTTCATTGCAAAATTACTCATTTTTCTTATATAGAATTGGTCCAAACATTTAACTGAATAGTTATAATATTTTTCCTCGATATACTTACGATTAAAAAAACAACCGGCATCTATAGGGCGCATGGCGTCTGGTTCATTGCGACGCCGGTTCGCCAAAGCGCCCGCGAACTCTGTCTCAGTTTTGCAAAGCGTCGCGGTCCCGTCGTGACGCCCGATATGCCTCATACGCGTCGGATGCTGGGGACGACGTCCACGCCATGGAGCTCCCGAGGATCGCCTCTCATTCTTCCATCTCTCCTCCTCTTCAAATGCTGACGCATCCTAATAGACCTAGGACTCCCGTATCCAAGAGGTAAAATTTGTACTATTCATTCATAAACCTGGCTTTAGATGCTATTAAGTTAATCCAAGGGATACTGCAACTAAGAAAGAAGAGCTACCTTTTTAACCGTTTTGCCTCAAGTAGCCTGTTTTGTTTCAACAATTCTTACAATTAACTCATAAATTAATTGTAAAAATGAAGTAAAATAATTTTCTAATATTCTAAAAGCTAGGAAACAAATTTCAATATGCAAAAGTAGGAAATGATTTTCTTCTCAGCCAATAGAAACTGCTGTCTCAAAATTAATCCACTAATAAGATTTCAGTTCAACATTTAGACGAATTGTATTTTAATATTCAGCAGATTATCGATAAGATATTGCCAATAGGCCCTTTGCTTGCGGCGTTCTGCTTCAAGTAGACTCTTTCGTTTCAACAATAATTCTTAAAATTAATTTATAAATAAAATAATTTTTTAATATTCTAAGAGCTAAGAAGCAAATTTAAATAGGCAATAGCACGAAATGATTTTTTTCTGAGCGAATGAAAACTGCTGTTGCAAAGTTCATCCACTCATAAAATTACAACCCATCTTTTAGACGAATTTTATCTTAATATTCAGCACATTTTCGGTAAGATATTGCTAATAGGTCCTTTGCACCATTTTGCTTTAAGTAGCTCTTTCTTTTCAACATTTTTTACAATTAATTCATAAATTCATTGTAAAAATCAACTAAAATAATTAATAATAATCTTAAGAGCTAAGAAACAAAGTTCAATATGCAATAATGTGAAATGATTTTTTTCTAATCCAATAGAAACTGCTTCTTCAATCCAACATTTAGACGAATTATATTTTAATATTCAGCACATTTTCGGTAAATTATTGCAAACAGGTACTTTGCACCGTGTTGATTAATACCTTTGCTTTAAAAATAGCCTACCAGTAAATTTGGCCTAACCAGCTATATAACTAGCTTCGTTTTTATATGAGCCTTTGCCAGTATCTCGCTTCGCTATGGCCGTCCGCTCGCTTCGCTCGCTACGGGGGCGCATCCTACAAAACTAACCCAATAAAACTTTTTGCACATAACCTTAATAAAAAAAATATATATCTTGCCACTGAAATCCAACCCGGGCTGCCGTATCAGAAGCACAGGAACTGACCACTGCACTAAAAGACCTGTTAATAACAATTCATTAGACCCTAGAAACATGGATAATTCTGATACATCGTACTGCGCATGCGATAGGATTGACAACATTGTTAACATTTGGGCTGCAGTTAGCCATATTCCCGTAAGGCGTAGCACCTGTCACTCTGTCATCCGTCCAATGTCAATGTGAATAGTCAATTAAAGCCGTATTCCATTGAGACTGGAGATCAGTTCAAAATGAACTGAAACTGAACTGATATTTTAGTTCAGTGAGCCAAGGTCAAATGAAATTATGAAAACAATTAAAAAAAAAGCCGATTGACAATTGATATTTAAATGCCATCTTTTACCTGAACTACAGAACCGATCTAAAAGTGGCTTCCCACGGCCTGTATTAGAACAGGCCAGACCGCGCGGCGGACAAGCACAGGTAAGCACGGATCGGGCTTGGCCGCGCGTGAGTTCTTCCCATGGCCTGTATGAGCCTGTTCTTCAAGAGTTTGAAGATAGGGTTCCGTTTAAAAATGTCGCGTGAAACTCGGCATTTTACTTTTCGATAGGTTGACTGGTTGACAGTAGGTTTAAAATAACCAAATATAGAATAGAATATACCTAGTATGTACTTATAGATACCTACATAATATGTAACATGAAAACATAACAATCATAACATTAAGAAACAACTAAAAGGCGGCTTCTTAGTACTTCTAATTCTAGATAACATAGCAATCTACAGCTCACTACAAAACAAGATCACGAGTCGGCCCGAACGAGTTTCGTTACTTTTTACCCTTGTCTATACGGTCTAGCGGAAAGGCTCTAAGCGGTTTCGTGGTCTAGTGGTACGGTTCTGGGTTTCCGATTATGGCGTTCTGCGTTCGATTCCCGTCGGTGGTTTTTGAAAAAAAAATTTTAAGGTTATGTTAGTTTTTTTTCTAAATTTGGGTTAGATTTAGGTCAGTTTTGGTTCATTGAGCCCTGGAGCGAGCGAAGCGAGCAGAGGGCCATGCGTGAAGTTAAGATTGACTTCGAAACTCGTTCGGACCGATTCCTGACCTTGTTTTGTAGTGAGCTGTAGATGCTAGTACATGTTACAAACGAAATTTATTCCTATGCAATGTAAAAAATAACATTTTGTTGTGTTAGAACTAAAAAATATAATCCATTGCTTTTTTTTAAATAGTATTTTTTGGCTTTTTGCCGAAGTTAGCATGGTATATTCTAAGCGCGTGCTTGTAAAATTCTCTACAAGTCTGGGTAAAATTAACTTTTATTTGTGACTTTTAATATGCTCAACTGTAAGCCTGTTTCTAGAGTCTGTCCATGCATTTTCGCAAAGCGAAAAAATGCGTTCAGTGGCCGCGTTGAATGCTGGAATGGACGCGATAAATTGAAATTTCATTAAAATATGTTTTAAATTTGTGCTGGAACTAAAAATTAAATTTCATTTTTCGATAGGCGTTTTGTTTTGCGGCAAATTTGATTCTAGATTGAAAATCGGGACATTTGGCGTCCAGCTATAGGTCTTGGCAGAACGTATTAAAATGGAAAATGGTCCCAAAAATCAACCCTAATCACAGATAACAACAGACACCGACAGGTCGCGACAGATCAGGCCAGGCCGCGCCTTTGAAGTTACCGACTTGCGGCGGATCGGGCGCGCAATCACGGATCTTTCCGGGCGACCTCGGACGGCACCCTTCCCACGGCGTGTTGGCCCGAGCTGGCGCGGCCCGGCCTGCGATATCACGGGCCGTGGGAAGCCACCATCATACAGGCCATGGGAAGAACTCACGCGCGGCCAAGCCTGATCCGTGCATATATACCTGTGCTTGTCCGCCTCGCGAGTCTGGCCTGTTCTCTAAAGGTGGCTTCCCACGGCCTGTATTAGGACAGGCCGGACTCGCGCCGCAGACAAGCACAGGTAAAGCACGGATCGGTCTTCCCACGGCCTGCATGAGCCTGTTCTTCATGAGTTTGATTGAAGCTAGAGTTCAATTTAAAAATAATAAAAATATCGCGTGAAGGAAAAAGAGTTGCTGCCCTAGCTATTGATTTGTTTAGTGGCTCATATTTATTCAACAAGAAAAAAAAACCAAAAGGCGCTGGTGGATGTCACCATTAAATTAATAAAGGTCGATTGAGGTAAAGTTTTAATTACTAGATTTTGAGTAAAGTATGAGTAACAGAAGTGGCCCGTAACTACTTTTACAATTTTAAACGTATACTTACCAGCAAATACATAAGTCTAAACTTAAGAATGAAATACGCTAGATGCTATGTCGTGTGGTTCGTACTATTTTATGGTATGGTATAAATAAGTTAGAAGCGTTTGAAATGTGGACTTATCGCCGTATGCTAAAGGTACCATGGGTTGATAGAGTTACGAATCAGGAGATCTTGAGAAGAATGGGAAAATACAGAGAAATTTTCTTGCATATAAAAAAGCGAAAAACGGCTTATTTTGGACATCTAATCAGAAACCCAAAATACCTACTTCTCCAATTGATCCTCGAGGGTAAAATAAAGGGCAAGCGTGGAGTGGGAACGAAACAGATGTCCTGGCTTAGAAATTTGAGAGAATGGACGGGTCTCAGGACTATTGGGGTATTGGGGACTTTGTACATACTGCAGTGGACAGGGGAGCGTACGGAAATGTGATCGCCAACATCCAATAGTAGTGGGAAGGTAGTTAAGAAGAAGAAGAATGAGTAATAGATACAACCTCACACTCTCACACCACAGGGGTGCATATAAAACTGTTGGAGGTAGCTAAATATTTAGCAGCATACTTGCTGTGAATCACAGATAACAACAGATGAACAGACGCCGACAGGTCGGGCCAGGCCGCGCCTTTGAAGTTACCGACTTGCGGCGGATCGGGATCTTTCCGGGCGATCTCGGACGGCACCCTTCCCACGGCGTGTTGGTCCGAGCTGGCGCGGCCCGGCCTGCGATATCACAGGCCGTGGGAAGCCACCATAAGTGATCCCGGTCCATTTTCGGTACACTTACAGGTCATCTGGATCACTTTTTAGGTAGTGGGGGCAAAGTGATATTTTTACAATCGAACATGAATCATTCAATAAAGTTCAGTTAGATCGATCTGAATCGATCCAAAGTAGTGAATCGAATACGGCTTATGTTTGACCATGAAATAAAAAAGAAGCTGGTATTTCGTTTGCAACCGAAATATTTACGTTTAAAGAATATATGAAATCTTTTTTAATTTCAGATATTTTAAAAACGACTGAAAAACCGCAAAGGATATGTCATAGAAAATATGTCTAGAACTTCTCCTAGAATCCAAAAATGTGATGAAAATCGTACCATCCAATTGAAAATAAACGGGAAAATCGATGTTTTGTACCATATTTCTTTATTTGATGCTGAATTGTTTTGATGATAATGATAAGATATATGAATAGCCCATAAAGTCACCAAAACTCTCATATTATACCGAGGAAACCCAAGGTTAAGTAAGTGGAGGCCTGCTCAATTGTTTGCTGATAAGATGTATAAATGATACATACAAATCACCAACACTTTCATATTATAACCAGAAGACCTGAAGTCAAGTAGGTGAGGACTTAACTCAAGTGAGCGTCTCCCTCATGATTTCAAGGTCAAGTAGAGACACTCAAGGTCAAATAACAAGGGTCTGTCTGAAGGTCATTCAAAGGCGCGTAACATGAAAAATATTTCAAGGTTAAACGGGCGGAAGGGCGTAGATGAAGGTCACATGACGTCAGCGAGAGAAGAAGGAGGAGACCCAGCATGGGTTGCACATACTACTATTTAATGCTGCTGTGGATGTCAAAAGATTGCAAATTAAATAGATTGTTTCGTTCACGTTTCTAAGGACTGAACATCAACAGTCATTTTCATGTAAAGCTCTTCACCATCAGGTTATTATTAAGTTTTTTCTGAAATCAGTAGCAGTAGCCAAAAATGTACAATGAACATGTTTTCAGATAATTTCCCAGTTTTATTACATTTTATATAAGAATTAATACAAAGCTCAGATATGTCATTAGTGCTTCGGTCTCGACGAGACTAGTCTCGTCTCGTCTCGGAATTCGAGACCGATACCGAGACGAGACTAGGAATTAGGTATAACTCGAGACCCAGACCGAGACTTCAAGGTTCGAGACCGAGAGTCTCGTCACGCCAGTCTCGTGTCAGAGGTTCGAGAAGAAGAAGCAAAACAGGTTATTATTCATTATTTCTTGAATCCTCCCATCATACGGTATCTTAATTACCTCAGAATTTCCCCCTGTCGAAATTTGAACACAATCGTTTATAATATACTTTTCCTTCGCCATTTTGTCAAAAATTTTAAAATTAGGAATTTTGTCTTCATTTAATTTTTTTACTTTTTATTCTTGTTAGGAGTTGGAGACATAAATACAAGGAAGCTAGGATTGTTTTAATAGTTTATTAAAAATATAAACGTGTTTTTATCTATGAGTGTACATCGGGAATATCTTTCAGGTCACGGTATGTCTGAAAAAAAATGTCAGCATCAGTTTAATAAAGACAAATTAGCCTTTTAGAGCAAATGTCAACGATTTTTTTAATTGCAAGTTAGAACGCTCCAAAACTTATAGCTTCCCAAAAATCATAATTTCGTATCACTCACTTCAATTTTGGATCAGTTTACTCCAGTAGTTTGAGAAAAAGAAGCAGGTTATTAAAATTATTTATCTGAAAAAACCCAAAAAATCTAATCATTATTCATTAACGTGGTAATATCCCAAAATAGGTCGAATTTATAATACCGATTCTTGAAAGGTTTTCAAAGAAAAATATTTTTTTTTTGAAGTGCACGAGACTCTCGGCGAGACCGAAACCAAGACCGAGACCGCAAAATGTCTGGACTCGAAGACTAGAGACTTTGCGAGACCGAGACCTCACATTGTTTTTGTTTAACAATCGAGTAATCGGTTCTTTAATTTTATACTAAAATCATCTCAACTTCCAAGCGATATTGCGTGTGGCATCAGATGCAATTATACGCCATTTCTTGTAGTGCCCATAGTTATGGTAATGATTAACGTTACGTATTCTGTTACAGACTGCTAAGTTCTTCAAGTCAAAACCCCGAGCCTCAAATTCCAGCGATTCCATGCGCGCCGCAGTACAAACCGAGCCGCAAGCGGGAAGAGGCCAAAGTACTGCAGAATCTGAGGAGAAGACTCAACGCCGCCAAAATCGTACAGGCCAACCGACCCGAACCTATCGAAGCCAGAACTAGTGCCAATGACAACGTAAACCTGGAAGAATTTGATAATCGACCTTATTTGTTGCAAAAGGTGAGTAGTATTCTGTACTTTCAAATTAAATCAAATCAATATATTACGTGCCAACATGCACAATGGTATGTACTCAAGTAAGAAAATTATATCACTTATATATAAAACCCCAATAAAAAACACATACTGAATAATAAGCTATAACAGTATGATCAAAAAAATAACAATGTAACACTACAGAAGAAACGATAAAAACTATGGAGTAAAACAGCAATCAAACAATATTAAAATCCAATGCTAAAAAGCAAACAGTAGTACCAGATGTAAAAACTTATTAATACAATAAGAGGCACTCTCTGTTAGATCCTTTTTAGCAGTGGTTTCGAATTCATTGAATGACAGTACCACCGAACATTAACAAGAGACTAGAAGGTCCACTCTTAGTCGGCACTTTTGATGTAGCGCTTACAAAGGCGAGACGTACGCCACACTTTAGACTAGAGTGGTGAAACGTGGCACGAGGCCTCAGCGGCTAACCAGCATTTCATCAGGTTCCGCGATGGCGACGGGGGTAACGAGGGAAATGCTGATGGGGGCGGAGCTAGAGTGAACCTTCTAGTATCCTGTTAATGTTCGGTGACAGGATCCTCAGATGTGCCGGCATTTTGTTAAAGAAATATATTGCAAGACACTTTGGTCCGCACTTGCACCTCTCCAGCCGATAATAGTATAAGATCAAGTCTGTGTCTGGTATTGTAGGGATGCCGCTCCTCATGTGCCCTAAACATGCCAAAAACCCGTCCCCTCCAAAGACCCGCCTCACATACACAAGAATCTCATATACAGTGTGTCCGTAAAGTAACGGATAAATTCGATAAAAATTCCCCTATGATTTTCTGCAAAAATTGACTAGACACGTCAATTCGTATTTTTGATTCCGCATCTTACGACATAAAATCTAAGTAAATAGAGTGTCCTAAAAAAGCATTGCAGCAAAAAAAAATTTTTTTTAATGGAACACCCTATATAGTATTGCATATTTGGATTGTGCGAAGAATTCTAGACATATGGCTATGGCCTATGGCTATCGCTAACTGTTTTAAAATATAGACAGTTGAAAATCGACAATTTACCAAGTTTGACGGCCTGTAAAACCTAAACGGCTAAAGATAGATCAAAGTGGTTTGCACTTTGCATCTAATTTTTGATAAGCTATCGTTTGATACTAACTTTAGATTTAACCAGGGGTTAAATTTAATCGGAATTTCTTAACATCTGGTTAAATATAAAGTGTCAAACGGTAGCTTATAAAAAACAAGATGGGAAAGCGCAAACCATTTTGCTCTATCTTCAGCCCTTTAAATTTATATGTATATGTAGTATATGTAATATGTATAGAACATTGTTCATGAAATCTGTCTAAAATTCTTGGCATAATCAAAATATGCAATAATATACAGGGTTTTCCATTAAAAAAAAAAACATTTTTTTTTGCTGCCATGCTTTTTCAGGACACTTTGTATATTCACATTTTACGTCACAAAATGCGCAATCAAAAATTCTAATTGACATGTCTGAGCGTTTTTTGCAAAAAAGCATAGGTTAATTTTTATTAAATTTATCCCTTACTTTACGGACACACTGTATATTAAAATTAGTGTATGCATTTCTGCAATCTTCCTTATATGTTAGACCTGCATATATCCTAACAGCTCTTCGCTGTAGGAGAAATACTTCTTTGGTACGAGCACTGTGCCCCAGGCTATATGAGATGTGTGCATGGTATAACAAAAAGCAGAAAGATGATAGATTCTATCTTCTAATACATTTCTGTGTGTACATCCCAGAGTAGTCTTGTGTCAAGAGGCACTCCTAGAAATTCAAAAGTAGTTGGGGCTTGCTCCTAATAAGGGAGTTCTCGGATTGTGAAAACCAGGGACTATGCGTTTGATGTGTTGGGAAACAGTTGATTTGTGGTGAACCGTTTTTTGACCACCTCGGCACTGTCTGACCTGAGCCCTCCAGAGCTTCCTACGGCTGCCTTTTACGGCAGTAGATTGTGGTGTCCTCAGCGAAAAGAGTAAAGTATTGATGTAGATTAGGCACCCTGACACTGATCTTTCCTCTATCTGGCGAAACTCCACTTATATTTTCTCAACCTGCCCAGAAGGATCCCGTGGTCCACATAGTCGAATGCCTTACTTAGGTCACAGAAATGGGCCGGCAGGAAACCGGAGTATTTCCGAAGCCAGGTCCAGTATACCCTGGGAAGTGTTGCAATCCTACGAAAACTAAACTGCCGAACATAGAAGAGTTGATTTGATTCAAAGAAACTGGAAATCCTAGATCCAATATTTTCGGGAAGGCAGGCAGCAAGGAAATGAGCCTATAATTTGTTGTAAACTGAAACCGTTCTTAGAAAAAGATCAGTTTGGATAAATGCGATATTATTATATCGTTTATGGATTTTTAGTTGATTTGAAAGCATTTGCTACATTTTTGATGTTTAAAGTCAAATTTTACCCCGAAATCTCCCATAAGTTCAACAGAAACCGCTGCGTATTGCTTGAAAAACGTCCGAGTTCTCCGATCCTGGCCTATTTTCCCATCTTCAAATCGTTTTAAATGAGATTTCATTTTAAATTTACTTACTTAGCATGAAAGTTATGCTAAAAGTAAAATTTAGCTCAAAATCTGCCATTAATCACCAAAAAATGTCCACATTTTCCAATCCTGTCCAACTTTTCCGACGTCAAACCGTTTTCACTGAGATTTCAGTCAATTAAATGGATCTACATAGTTTAATTTAAATGTCATGTCCAAATATTGAATGACGTATTCGTTGAAAGTTCCCATAATGCATCAAAAGGGAAGCTATCTATTAAGACTCATAAAATTGCCGAAATATTAAAAACGTTTATACTCTGCGCATGCTTCAGTTTAACGTCGATTTTGTCGTATTTCCCGATCTTGTACGGAAATTCGTTATAGAACTTTTTATAGCAGAGATCACAAGCTTTACAAATCTGAGATTGATTGCTTGAAAATAACTATGCGTTGGCTAGCACGTGCGCTACGCTTGTAGTAGATTTTTCAAAGTGAAAATAAAAAAAATCACCAATTCGGCATTTTCAATCGGATCCATGCGATTTTTTGGCATGTTCTATGCATATCTCCATTTTTTAACGCACAAAAGTTTGGTGGCTCTAAATTGTTCGGCTTTTCAGTAATAAAATATAAAGTGGTGACGTGACTTATCACTCGAATTGGAGAAAAGTTAAAATTCAACTAGCTCACCCTCTATAAAAGACATTGTCATTTTCAGAGTATCTTCTTCTAATGCATTTTTTGATGTAGATTATCGTCAAGTCCATTTTCTATTTTTCTCGAGAAAAAATTGAAATCTATATTTTCTTGGCCAATAAATCGATGTTTTTATATTTTGCCTGAAAAGTTAATTTTCCCGACATTTTCGCAACAGAGAAGCATTTAGAGAAATTCTCTATCGAACAGTCGTTTCAGTTTTTGCAATCGTCGCGGCTTTTCCGGCACTAGACCGATCCAAAGTGACCCTTTTTTCACAAATATTCACGCCCAAAAAATAGTCGCTATTTTCCTATTCGCGCCAACTTGAATAGGGTTTGAAAGCCGTAAATGACATCAAAATTTGTGTCGATAGTTACTTAGAAAATTTGGAAACCCGCACATTTGGAAATCGGAAAACGAGATCGCCAAAAGCGACTGATCGTCGGCAGCCCCCAAGTGTTGCTTAAAGCTTGCCAAATCTCAAAATTTCCAATCGCAGCCGGTTTCGAGAGAAATGAAGTCGACGCTAACTTTACCCGAACGAGCGTCACTCGTCGTGCGTGACGGCTCAGACTCAGTCATTACTCAGGAAAAATTGTGCTGAACGCGTCAAAAAAGTTTTCACTTAAAAAATCTCAAGGTCAGTCTCGTGCTTCTGCTCTGCCCCTTCCCACATTCGATTTCATGATAATTTAGAGATATGCAACTCACTAGCTCACAAGAATATTTTGGAGAGATACCTCAGAAATAGTTACACATTTTTAAACAGTAGTAGATACAGGCCCGAGCAAACTAAAGTGAATAATGATAAGAGAGGCATTAAACAGTGGAAAGAAGAAGAAGGAGAATAACATTATTAATTTACCAGCATTCGAAAATCCAATTAAAACTCTAATTTTCTATAATCTCGTAACCAAGTTCTTTCAAAATAGCAATTTTCGTTAAAAGCCATGGTTAGTAATGTAATGGTTCATTTTTATAAGCTAAATGAACTTGTCACCAACAGTTTACTTTAAGAAATGTAATTTTTTCCATGAGTAAGTAAGCTATAATCAGTAGATTTGGAGGCCAGAGCCTATACAATTTGGTAGAAAAATTGAACTTCTTCTATAAATGGAGCAACAATCTAATTAATTTGCTCCCACTTAAAATATATGTGCCTATTTAAATCCCAGAAAGGCTGCTGCTATTACAATTATTATTGTCGTTTTGAGCAATTTGTTTCACTTTGTGCGAAAACTTTAGCAAACTAAAAGTTTCAAGTTTTACACGAAATACCTCAGGGCACCAGGAAACGATAAGATTGCTATCGTTAATACTGTAATGGTTAAGCTAATGCCTTCCGATACCTATTTATGGCGTCAAACTATCAAAGCGATATTAATCGGTATTTTTCTTAAAAGGTTACAAATATGGCATGCAAACGTTCCCTTATGCTAGCTTTTATAATGGTGGCGGCTATAATTTTGGCCACACGAGAGGAAGCGATTAGTTATATACTTAATGCATAAATTACTTGGGGCGAGAGTTATACCAATCTTAAAAAGCAGACGTTGAAAAACCCGAATAAAATAGCCTTCATTTCCACAATAAAAGAGGGGTAGTTTGTAAAGAATATGACGCACACAAGAGTAAAGGAAAAATACATCGCAAGAGAATCGATTGTTTGTGATATTAGAAGATTTTACAGAAATTGTTTTATTTTTTGCCAGAATGGTTTAGCGAATAGGTGTAATAAATAAGAAATTAATTAATATTTTTTTCGAGTGTCATTGATTACCGGAATCCAAAGGGCCGGTTATGCCCTAAATTATGAACACAGGCAGCCTGGAAACCGCAAAAAGCTCAACATTTTATTGAGAGCTTTTCCAGAATCCAGATCGCTTACGAACAAATCGCATTCAAAGGCGAGCGTTATTGGCAATTTCTTAGCCAGGATCGCTGTGAACATTTCAGATACATATATTCTTTAGTTCTGATAGAGTAACCATACATTCTAGTGAGCCAAAAATGCTTTAGTGATATGCTGCTCCTTAATGTTTGATGTTCAAAGTTCGCATGTATCTCATACATTAAACAGTTTTGATGGAAAATTCGAATCTGAACTTGGTTTTTGGTTGCTTGTAGAGGGCACTATATACAAATTGTTTATCATAACTTTTTTATGCAATATCCTATCACGCTTTTGGATAAAAAATCTGATAAACTAATTATTTATAAAGAAAAAAGTTATACTTATTTGATGTTGATAAGTTTTTGAGAAATTCGAACTTCAATCATTCAATGCACGCGAACTTTGTGATAACTGCCAACATTATTCGCTTACTAATCCAAGTAGGTTTTAATAATTATAAATGAGATATTATTTTTAACAAATATTGTAACTAACACACAACAAAGTTGCAATAGTAAAATATTATTTGCAATAAACAGCCTGTCTCGCTTACTGCTGAACATAGGCCTCCGTTAACGATCTCCATCTATTTCAATCCTGTGCCTCCTGGGTCCATCTTGTTGTTATCCTCTTTATGTCGTCCATCCACCGGGTTGGCGGTCGGCCTCTGCTCCTGAACGCGCTCTGTCTCGGACGCCATTCTATGATCTTTTTGGTCCATCTTTCGTTGATCATTCTTGCGACATGTCCGGCCCAATTCCATTTCACATATGTTAGTCGCTCAATTGCATCGACAACCCTGATTCTCCGGCGTATTTGCTCGTTTGGAATCCTGTCTCTCAATGTGAATCCCAACATGGAGCGTTCCATGGCCCGCTGTGCTACTTTGACTTTATTGACTGATTTTCGTGTTAGCGTCAGGGTCTCTGAGCCCCGAGTCAAAACCGGAAGAACCCACTGGTCAAACACTTTCCGTTTAAGGCATATGGGGATCTCGGACTTGAAAATGTGTTTTAGCTTCCAGGCTTCCAGGCTTCCAGGCCCACGTTAATCCAATCTCCTTCCAATTTCGCAGGTTTGATTATCTCTGTCAATCCTAATATCATGCCCCGCAGATACCTGTAAGATGTGACTTGAAGGATTTCTTTTCCTTCTACCAGAAAGTTCCGGCCAAGAACTAGATTTGTCATGAAGTTCGTTTTTGACGTATTGATTTTAAGCCCGACTTTATGTGAAGCAGCTGTTAGTCTTACAAGCAGTACTTCCGCCTTTCCCAAGCTATCCGAGATCAGCACAATGTCGTCAGCAAATCGAAGTTGACTGAAGTTTTCACCATTGATATTTATACCCATATCCTCCTACTCGATACCCTTAAACATATACTCCAGCAAAGTGGTAAATAATTTAGGGGAGATTGTATCACCCTGCCGCCGCAGCCCGCGCTGCACCCTGAATCTATCCGTCATCTCGTGGAGTCTAGTTGTAGTAGGTATTGGTCTGACGCTTGCTGTTGTATTTTCGTATATGTATTGCAGTATAGCAGAGTACCTATAGTTTACTCGGCAGTCAGCAAGTGCTTTGAACATCTCACTAACCTTAATGGAGTCAAACGCCTTTTCATAGTCCACAAATATTAACACGAGCGGTTTATTGTACTTAAAGGATTTCTCAATCAGTCTTAACAACTTGTACATGGTCATTTGTTCCGTACCCCGATCGGAAGCCTGCCTGTTCTGTAGGTTGGTAGAAGTCGAGTTTCGAGATTTTTGATGAACAGTTTATAAAGATGAAAGTGTAGGCAAATTGGTCTATAGTTTTGCAGGTCTGCAATATTTCCCTTATTATGCATGACTATTATAACTGCATTATTCCAGAATTTAGGTGTTGTGGTTTCTGTAAGACACTTATTGAATAGTTTTGTTACGCGGCCCTCCACCTTCCTTAACTGCCTCAATCATGATGTTGTCTTCACCTGGTGCCCTATTGTTCTTCATTTCCGACATTGATCTTAAGACTTCTTCCTCTGTTATATCAGGCATTTTTTCCGATCTTTGGTATAAAACTCGAGGGATGTCCTCAGTGTATCGCGGCTGTTCGGTATTACAGTATAAATTTGCATAGAAATCTTTCACAGTTTCTAGGATTTCTTCTTTATTTGTGATCATTTGTCCATTTGCATTTTCCAATTTAATGATTTCTGCCTTTCCCAGTGCGATTTTACTTCTGAGTACTTTCACGTTCTTGTTTTCTTCCACATCTTTCGTTACCCATTTTGTGTAAAATCTCTGATATCCTTCCCCGCTTCTTTCGATATATTTTTGTTCAATATCCTCCAAATTCAATCCGGCTCTAGACATGAAATAAAAAATTATCGCCCGATTAGTATTATGAGCTCCATTTCTAAGGTCTTTGAGTTGATTATTTTTGAGCGATTATATCATGAAATTTCGGGCCGCATTACTTCATGTCAACACGGGTTTTTACCAAGAAAATCCACTATCACAAATCTCACCTCCTTTTGCCAGTATGTCCACGAAGCTATCAATAAAGGATCTCAGGTTGATGTTATATATACAGACATGGAGAAGGCTTTTGATAGGGTGAGACATTGTATGATTCTAAAATCTTTGTCAGATTTAGATGTACCTATATACATTATTAGATAGATTCAGGCATACCTAAGTCATAGATTTCAATATGTGGAAATTAAGGGATCAGTATATAAACTCTGCTATTATTGTAATTTGTATGCCTCTGATATAGACATTGACTTGACTAGTTTTAATGAATTTAAGAAAATTATCATAAATACACTAAAATCGACATAGTTACCTGGTAATCTTTTAATATGTTTTTTGTTACGCATGCATCATAATCAACGATTATCGCACGCTGCAGCGTGCTTAAAATGATGTTTATGATGCGCCTACTTTTTTAAAGGTTGCTATAGAAGTATTTGATCATGTCAAATGTGACAGATTAATATATTCGTCAATATATCCCTTAAGTTTAATATTTAAAACATTTTTGGGATTATGATGCATTCGTAATAAAAAATAGCGTATGATATACGTGTATAAGAAGCCTTTAAAGCCCTTGCGACTTACAAAACACTCCGCTGCGCGTCGTGTTTTGAAATATGTCGCGCGTGCTTTAAAGGCCCTCTTATACACTTATATCATAATATACTATTTTATTACGCATGCATCATAATCAACGATTATCGCACGCTGCAGCGTGCTTAAAATGATGTTTCTGATGCGCCTACTTTTTAAAAGGTTGCTATAGAAACATTTGATCATGTCAAATGTGACAGATTAATATATTCGTCAATATATCCCTTAAGTTTAATATTTAAAACATTTTTGAGATTATGATGCATTCGTAATAAAAAATAGCGTATGATACACGTGTATAAGATGCCTTTAAAGCCCTTGCGACTTACAAAACACTCCGCTGCGCGTCGTGTTTTGAAATATGTCGCGCGTGCTTTAAAGGCCCACTTATACACTTATATCATAATATACTATTATATGTCTCGTATGTGCGTTCTGAGTGTTTATGTATCTTATAATCAATTTTGAAATTTTAAAGTTTGTTTAAACTGACATGTAACCTTAGATGTCTTGCTTTAGTGTACATTTTACACTAGTTTTTAGTTTTTACTCTAAGGTTTATTGTCTTTTAGGCTTAGTGTACTTTATTCATTGTAGATCTCTTTACTTTTAAGTTGGTATCTGTAATTGGCTCTTGTAGCTGTTGATACTTGTGACAAATAAATAAATTTTTCTCTATAAATTGAGTGCCTGTGCACTTTCTCGCTTTTGTTTCATAAGATGACGGGTATTTACTGAGATCCTTTCCTCTTTATCACTTCGCTGGGTACAGTATTTTTGCTGAGCTTCTTGTAATTATTGTAGTATTGTGTTGTTTAGGTCTTCTATATCCTTTGTGTCTATATTTCCCAACTTTTCAGCTATGATTTCTTGATATTCCTCCCTGTTTGCAGCTGTATTTAATTTTTTATTTTTGGTGTTTTGGTGCTTTTTACCCTCCTTTTTCAGATTTAACATTATTGTTGCTCTTACCATTCTATGATCGTTCCCCACTGATAGACGGTTAAGTACTACATCCTGTATGATTTGTTTCTTATCTGTAATGATGAAATCTATTTCGTTCTTCGTGTTTCCGTCGGGGCTAATCCATGTCCATTTTCCTTGCTAAGTTGTTTTAAAGAAATTGCAATCAGCAGGTTTCCTCTGTCATTTCTCTCTCCTATCCCATACTTTCCAAGGGGAAATTCAACCCCGTCCTCCCTTTTTTCAAGTTTAGCATTAAAATCTCCGATTACTACTGTAAAATGTGTTGGAACCTTAGACATTGCCATGGTAACGTCTTCATAAAAGGTATCCACTTTTTTATCAGAATATGTTGATGTAGGTGAATAGACTTGAATAATCTTAATTCGGTATCTTTGGTTTAACTTCAGCACCAAAAAGCAAACTCTAAGGCTTATACTCCCAAGGTGATGGATCTTATCATTATGTCTTTTGTGTATTATAAAACCCACTCCTCCCTCAGATCTGTCTTCATTTCCTCTAAAGTATAATATGTTTCCTGATTTTAGTCTGTGCTGTTGTTCTTCTCTCCGGCGGATTTCGCTAAGACCTACTATATCCCAGTGTACTCTGCTAAGTTCCTCCTCCAGCTCAAAGATCTTCTGGTCTTGTAGAAGCGTTCTCGTATTATATGTAGCAACATATAGTTTTCGTCGTCCTTGGTAGCCTGGTCCTACCCGGTGATTCTTCGCACCCTCTGATCCCCGTCCGATCCAACCGCTACCATGGCTGGCAACGGGTGATCTGCCGGGCAGTTAGGGCCTTTTCTTTCTCCTTTGCATTTGCATTTACGGGTTTTTAGCCTTAAAACACCAAGCTGGCCGGGCGTGTTGGGGAGTGCTTGAGTCAGTTGCCCACTCTAAGAACAGACGCTGTTTGCAGAGCCCATTCTAGGTCAGACGCTGCGGTTAGTACACGAATAATATCTGCAGTTATCATAAAATCTGCTGCATTGAATGATTAGAGATCGAATTTATCAAAAACGGGGCGGTTTATCGACATCAGAAATAATACACCTTTTTTCTTTAAAACTGCTCAGTTTACTAAATTTTTCATCCAATATCGCGATAGAGTTTTGCGTAAAAAAATTATGATGAACAATAATTGATATTCAAAAATTTGTACATGCAACGTAAAAACACAGTTCAGTTTCGGATTTTTCATCACCAAAAAACCCTTATTCCAAATGTTAATTTTATTTGGTTTAAAATTATTGTCTAAATTATGGAATAAGTATGAAATTAAACATCAAATTTTAGTGCCCCTTCTCTAAGGCATTTTTGCCGCCTAGAATCTACAGTTACTTCAAATCTAAGGGATTTTCACGAGCTAATAAAATTTCTAGGACAACAAAGAGTTAGGTTATACTTCCATGCGGAGAAATTCCATTGAGAGTAAATTTAATTCGAGAATTCTTGGCCATGGTCGAGGTATTAGTTTTTGATATTTTGTTTTACTTACGCACACACGCGGGGTGTTTCTCAGGGATCTACCTTGGGCCCATTATTGTACATTGTTTATACTAATGATCAGTATGAAATAACGGGGGATATACAATTTTATACGCGGATGATACCACCCTGATATTCAGTAAGGAGGACTCTGACGTGATGTTGACTACAGCCTCAGATCTTCTTCTTGTCATGTTTCACGCCTTTGGCTATTTTGTAACATTTGTTTGTTATTGCAATAAATAAACTATATATCTATCTATCTATCTTTTTTTTTTTTTTTTTTTTTGGGATTGGGAAATCTCTATCTAGACACCTGGTCGATGTTGAAAGTCGTCCAGTTGACCAGGCAGTGACTGCCTCTTTGTTCTAAAACCCTTCCCCCTGCTCTTCCAGGCATATCGTGCAGGTATCCGCTCTCGCATTACTTCTACACGATATGCGGAGCCTTCAGTTAGTTGTTACTCTAGCTGTGTTCATCTGGCTTCTATTTCCTTCGTTTCTAAGATGCTTCGTATCACTGCATATGTGCGTTGCCAACTTTCCTCTGACAATAGCAAGTTATTCATCATATTCCTCTCTGTAAAGCAGCTATCTGTGTCTCTAAAGAACTCTTCCCTTAATGATTCCCATCTAGTGCAGACAAAGAGGGTATGTTCCACATCGTCCGTCTGTCCACAGTACCCACATTGGTCTGAATCCGCCCTGCGCCTGTCGTAAAGGTACTTCCTAAAAGACCCATGGCCTGAGAGTGCCTGGCACAGATAATAGTCGGGTTCCCCATGTGGCCTGTTCAACCAAGTCTGAATACTCGGAATTATCCTTCTCGTCCAGCGCCCATAGGTCTGTTGTGTCCACTCTTCTTGCCACTTGTTGAGGAGAGTGGCTCTGGCTGCGTCTTCTTTTGCGCCTTCGTATCTCTCCTTCCTTTCAAGGACTAGGAGTTTTATGGGTGGTACTCCGGATATTACCTGCGCTGCAGCCAATGAAATGGTGCGATATCCACTGCATACTCTGATACATATGAGCCTTTGGATTTTATTGAGCCGTCCTAATAGTTTACTATTATTTACTGCGGCATGCCAGACAGGAGCTGCATACAAGAGTTGCGAGTGTATTACTCCCGCCAGCACTCTTCTTTTGGAGGGTCTAGGTCCGCCAATGTTGGGCATAAGACATGCGAGCGCAGTCGTTGTCCTTTCTGCTTTTTGCACTATTCTGTCTATGTGCGCAGCAAACGTTAACTTCGTGTCTAGCTACACTCCCAGATATTTGATAGCTTTGCTTGGGCCCACTACAGTCCCCTGTATATTGAAGGTTATTGGTGTAAGTTTCCTCCTCGTGGTTAATAGAACGATCTCAGTTTTTTCGGCCGCTAGCTGTAGCCGTCTGCTGTTCATCCAGTTGGTAACCCTGGTCAGTGCGATGTTTGTGATATTCATCAAGCTTTCCTCTGTTTTTGCTATAGCGACCATGATCACATCGTCCGCGAATCCGACAAGCTTCACTCCTTGGGGTTGCTCAATCTCCAGTAAGTCATTATACATTACGTTCCATAATGTTGGGCCCAGGACGGAACCCTGCGGTACACCGCTGCTGATGCGTTTGGCTCTAGTATTTCCTTCAGCCTCTAAAATAATTTCTCTGCCCGATAGATATGACCTAATTATCCTGATCAATCCTTCTTGCACTCTTCTCCCTCTAAGGTCGTCTAGGATTATTTGCCACGATGCACTGTTGAACGCGTTTTTAACGTCTAGTGTAATGGCCACGCATATGCGCCGATGCGCCGGTGTATAAGCTGCAGCATTATCTGCTGTTCTAATAACCTCCAGTATTGCATCCACAGTCTGCCGTTTTGCTCTGAATCCAAATTGCCTTGCTGATAAGCCTCCGGTGCGATCGAGTTCACTATTTAATCTGGAAAGTACTAGGTGCTCATAGAGTTTTCCCTCGATGTCTAACAGGCAGATCGGTCGGTAGGAGCTTGGTTTTTCCACAGGTTTGTCACCCTTCTTCAGTAAGACTAGATTAGCCTTTTTCCATTCTCGTGGGAAGAGACCATCTGCTGCTAGGTTGTTGTACACTTTCAGTGCGTACGCTGGTTTGTCTCGTATCACTTGTTTAACTATTTCTGCGGGCACTCCTCCGGGGCCCGGCGCTTTTTTATTTTTTAACTTATTGCTCGCAAATCTAAGCTCGTCTATGCTAAAGGGCGTAACTGGTTCTGACTTATCCGTTCTAAATTTCACCTCGTCGTGTTCTGGGAAGAGATGACTGGCGACCTTCTCCATCATCCCCATGGCCATCTGGGGTCTTGCAGGGAATCCTAGTAGGCTCTTCATAACAATTTTGTACCCGTTACCCCATATATCCTGATTCAAATCCTCGCAAAGTTTCTTCCAGCATAATTTTTTGGTCATCTTGATTTTATTTCGAAGCGTTTTCTTGGCATCCTTGTACATTGCCCACAGTTGTTCGTCCTGACTTCTTCTTGCTTCTCTGGTATACTGTCTTCTTTTTTTGATACATTCCCTTCTGAGTTCAGCTATTTCGTCGCTCCACCAATAAACTGGATGACCTCGACTGCTGTATTTCTTCTTTGGCATGGATTTATCACACAGATCTTGGAGTATTTTGGTAAAGCTCTTGTGTGGTGCTGGTGCCTCGTCTTCGGGAATATCCCTGATGGCAGATTCAAGTCTTTCCCTGTCTAGTTTCCTGAGGTTTCACCCCTTCTTGTTCTCATGTCTTGCTATGGGTTTGTTTACTTCGTCGATTTTAAAGATTATATAATCATGATCGCTCATGGATTCGATATCGCTTGCATCCCATTCTACTATTTGGCGCTTAATATTTTCTGTTGCTAGAGTCAGATCCAGAGTTGATTCATAATCCCGTCTGTGGAAAGTTGGTTTACCTGGTTCATTTATGACTATCATATTGTGCTCGGCTATCCATTCTGCCATCAGTTTCCCTCGGTCGTCCTCCCTTTCCTTGTCCCACTGAAGGGATTTGGCGTTAAAATCTCCCGTTACTATTGCCTTTTCGCTGCAGGTTCTGATGCGGTTGCCAATTGCTTCTATTGTTTCCTCCAGGTCGGAGAGTTCACTATTGGGTGAAACGTAGCAGCTGTAAACAGTAAAGTTTTTTGTTGTAATGTATGAGAAACCGGGTCCACTTCCTTGTTCTTTGACAGCCAGTTTGTTGTCCATTACTTTAATGGCCGTGTTTATATGATCGTCAAAGGTCCAATCTTTCCTATTTTGTATGGCTTTGATGTTGGGTTCGCTCAGGAGGATGATTCCAGCTTTAATTTCTTTTGCCGTGGCAAGAGCCAGGTCATGTGCTTGTCGACTGCGGTTTAGGTTTATTTGGAGAACTTGCATTATTTGGTTGTTGGTTTACTTTGTTGGTCTGTCTGCTGCCTTTGCGCCCGTGTGCCTGCCGTGCACTTGAAGGAGCCCGTCTGGTGCCCTTCCGTTTTACAGTGTATGCAGGATTCCGTGTTTGGACAGATCGCTGCTTTGTGCCCTGGTTTGCTACACCTCCGGCAATTCTGTTCTCTATCTCGGCCCCTGCACTCGGTTTTTATGTGGCCCGTCTCCCAGCATCTGAAACACTTTAGTTCAGGAATTCTCTCCTGGACACGGCAGCTCATCCATCCGATCCTCAATCGTTCGATTTTCAGTAGTTTGTCAGCTTCGGTTGCGTTAATGACGACGGTGGCATTTTGCTTTTTCCCGTATGCAGGCCTTAGAGCCCTTACCTCAAAGCTGTCACTTTTTACTCCAATTGTTTTGCTTATGCTTTCTCTGATGTCTTCCTGGGTGGTAATGCTGTCCATATCTTTTATGTGGAGCACTTTTTTGTTGACCCTAAATGACACGGACGCTTGTGGAAGTCTTTCGCATATTTCTTTCTTTAGTGCTTCAGCTTTATCTGATCCGTTCTGAACTGTCACTAGTAGCTCTCCCTTTCGTGTCTCTTTTGTCTCTTTAACATCTACACCAATCTCGCTGGGGTTTATGGATACTTTAACAGCTTTGAGTACTTCTGCATATTTCATACCGTCCATTTTAATTATTAGTGCATCCCCTCTTGGCTTTTTTGGTTTTATACCTGAATTGGATTCCCCTGTAGATGATTTTAGTCTAGTGGCGGGTTTACTATCTCTTCTTGGTTTAAACATTACTACCTGTATATTTGTGTCTGAGAACAGGTATTCCAGTATCCGGATAGTTATAGTACCAACCACTCCATCCATTTCCGGTATTGCCAATTTGGTTCTGTTGTTCCTCAGCATGTGAGCCTTGATAAGTTTAAGAGCTTCGAAAATGTGTATGTCCTGGGCATCTTCCGTGGCATTTTTGTTGGTGGTGATAGGATAGTAGATCCACCTCTTCATGTTTAAAATAGTCCCGTCTTCATCAGGGAATCCCAACGTGTGAGTCATCATAGCTACTTCCCCCTGTTTTTTCGCCTGTTGCTTTAAACCTTCGATGCCGCCGAATTTGTCTATTGCCCACTCTATCGTTCTATCGTTGGACTTAAAGTATATGTTACAAGGAAGCAATATATCCCATCCAGGGGAGGCTTCCCAGATTTGGCCGATTTGCATTTTAGGCTCCTCGAAAAGTTCATGAATCCAGTCTTCCTCTGTGATCTTCTGGAAGTTTTCTATCGTTTCATCTTTTTTTAGGTTTAGCCTGGTATGGTATTTCATTTGAGCTATTGTACATTCTTTGCATCTAATCGCAACACTGCTTAGATGTGTTTCTGGGTTAGTGCTCCCGGCCTTTTGCTTGCATTCAATAATCTCTTGGGACAAATCAGCAATTTTCTTCTTGTATGTCGCTTCCGCGCTCTCACTTAACGTCCTAGGACATACAGATTCCTCTTCCTGGTTGCTAGTCTTAATAGCGGTGTCGATCCATTCGATAATTTCCGGTTGTTGTATTTGCTCAGCATGCAACATCAAGTGACTTATCGATTCTGTTAGTTCTTTTTTTGGTTTGTACATCTGCCCCCGAGTTTTCTCCATGTGCTTTATTTGTCTACAAATTGTATCAAGAATATTCTTGAGTTTCGTGCCTCCGCACTGGTCTTGTCCGCTCCGTAATTCCGAAGTGTTTTGGGGGGCTGTCCTACTATCACCTTCTTTGCTTGGGTCTCTTGCTGGTTTCGCCTCTGTCCTTTTTCTCTTGGTGGATCTCTCCTCTGCATTTTCCTCCCGATCGATGTCAGGTAACGACAAGGCCCTCTGCCTTGGTGGAGTCCTCACGATAGAATCCCGCCTTGAGAACGGGTCATTTGGCTCAATTCCAGTAGCAGTTTTGCTCCCCTCGACCTGGAATTCCATCGAAGAAGAGCCGCAGTAACTGGCTGACGGTCCAGCGGGGCCTGCTCCACCACCCGCGTTCTGGACCGGCACTGGGCATCCGAGACCCTGCACCGTAACTTTATCTCTCTGTTCCTTGTTCATTGCTTATGGTCGTTTTTGTGCCTTTTATACCTACGGCCAGGTGTAGAAAGGGAAAAAGGAGCTGACCCCATGCCCTCGAATGCTCTAATAGCAATGGGGTCGGAAAGAACAAGAGTTGATCAAGGGAGATCGGACAGCAGAAAGATAAAGGAGAGAGTCTGGCCCAAGACTAGTTGAAAAAGAGCTCAGACCCAGCTAGGGTACCCCGGGTTCGCTAGGCCCGTTCTCATTAGCTATGAGGTCCTGGGTTGAGCTGGTCTGCGGCAGTGACTTTAGGAGGCGCTGTTGGGGGTTTTAATCCCCTCATCCTCCATTATGGTCACCACTGACCTAGTGTCCAAGGACGACAGGCCACTCCCCTATCCGCCGCCGGGGGACGCATCCGGTCAGGTCGCTCACCCCCGCAGAAGTTTGACTGCGGTGCCGGACTATCTATGTATCTATCTATCTATCTATCTATCTATCTATCTCTTTAATTGAAATGGTTGATTAAATTTAAGGAATTTAACACGCAAATATTTATGAGTTAATAAACGGCAAACATTCTATCTAAAATAACGATTATCCAAGTTTCTTAGAATCCAAAACTTTCTATTAGAAGCAAAATGTATATTCGAAAATTCTTAGCCATGCTCGATGCAATAACTTATTTATTAATTTATTAATAATAGTCTTGCCCACTAACAATAAATATCAAATATTAAGTATTAAACTAAATTGAAATGATTAAAACTTACAACTAAATTAAACATAACACAAACAACAGACAAATCCTATAATAAAAAAGTGCACGCTAGAACAGAGAAAGAAGCAAGTTAGATTTTATCAAGCTGCACATTACCGAGCTGCTCTCTAAAATTCGACAAGCTGACAAAGAAGTTGAGATTTTTGTTGAGATTAGCCACTCTAGAAATTCTTGAAAATAGTTTGGCTGAGCAAAAGTGACTGTAGAGCTAGTACTACTTCTCGAAGAGATGAGAATTCACAAGAAAGTTGACTAGATTGTACAGCAATATTAAATAGTTTTTGTTACGTCTTATCGCCAAAAGAGCGAGATGAAATCTGGAAATAAAGTATGAAAAACAGTACTCGAGAAGTGGCCTAACCAAGTAGCAATATAAATGTCTGATTGTAGCAACATTGTTAAAACTCGAGTAGCCCTTTATGAAACACAATATTCTCATAGATTTAAATGTCTGAGATATGCGAACAGCAAGTCGATGACGAGTCAAAAAAAAACGCCAAGATCTTTAAATTCGAACTCAGTTGACAACGGTACATGACCAATGTGATAGTCGTACTGTACGGCATTTTAAGCGTTAGGCTGAATGCCATTGACAGCACACTACTCGAATAAATCGTCTGCGAAACACAATAAATCACTATTTGCCAAACACTTGACAATATCATTAATGAAAATGTTAAACAGCAAAGTGCCAAATACGACCCATGAGAAACACCAGGTGTTATAATAATTTAGGTTGAGTGAAAATTGTTAACTCTCACTAATTGGGAACGAGCAGACGTCTAATGAGCTATCCAGTATAGTGATAAGCCAAACACTACCAGTCCCTCCAGCTTGCTCCCTATCGAATACCTTGGTAAAGTCTGTGTAAATGGAATGAACTACATCATTGTTCTCAAGAGCAGAAGAAAGGTAATCCGCATGGGAAAGTAGGTTTAATTCACGGGAACGCCATACTTTGTAAAAAGTTTGGTGCCCTGAAATTTAGCGGAGCCACAGGTAACAGTAAAATGTATCTGCACCAGTCTCCACATTCACGCCGGTAACCAGGCCAGTGACAATCCCACGGAAATCCCGTGGGATTGAAGAGAGCAGTTACATACTTGCTAGTCGGTAGATCAGTGACGACTAAGGTTGTGCCGCTACCAAGGTAATGGAAGAACCCGAGGTGAGGCGTGGGACAAGGTTGTACAGACAGCCCAAGCTCGTGCCAAAATCTGAGGGTTAGAAGCCCTTAGGGAAATACGGTCAGGACTAAAAGTGATCGAGGACCGTGGTTAGGAACCCACGATAAACTGTAGGTCCCGTCGCGCGTCGGGGGCACAACCGGCCCAATTGGTGGCCTAGGTGCAAAGTCCGCTAAAAGGCCACGCCTCCTGATCTTTACGTTACCTTTACTCCCTATTACCCTATTTGTGAATTGTAATTACATAGCCCTCCTTTCAGAAGCTAGGAAATAGTCCTGCATTCAATAAAGCGTTAAAGATTTTATATAGAGGACGAGTTATCACCAAACTACAATATCTGGGAAAACCCGGCCGAATGCCATCCGGTCCCTGGACCCTATTGACGTTCCATCTGCTCATTTCCAAGATAAAATTGATTTGTCTATATTGTATCATGGATCATCTCACAGATTTGCTAGTCATGGATATGGATAGTGCTTGTCAAAGTGAAAGCTTGGAACAAAAGTACCAAGAAAGTCAGCAAATAAGTTAGGCAATTCAGGTCCCCCCTGAAATAATATTATTGTTATAAAACATTTTGGAGGGCAACTTCAAAAAACGGTATTGTTATTTTTAATCAATGATGATTCAGAATTCACCGAAAGTTCGAGATAAAAGTAAGCCCTGAGCTTTAAGCCTGACAAAATCAGCATTGTCACGAGCAACAACAACCTTTTCCACCTCTTTAAAATCTGGAGTTTTGAAGGGAATAATTTCGGAAACTTGATAAGTTTAGATGTTTTATTTCGCTTATATCCAAAAAAAAAAATAATTTTAATTACTGGTTCGATGGAATATGCCCTTCAGCTGCCTTAAAGCTCACTATTTTACGAGCCAATCATATTTCAAGAACGACAAACAAATCGTTAAGGCATACAGAGCTATCGATTATCATAATCTCTTTAAGTCTAAAACTACTGCAGCTGACTCCAGACAAAGGAATCCTATTGAAATTAAATATTATTCGAAAATTCTTAGCCATTATCGATCTAAACTGTTTAGATTTTTAGATGCATATTATTTTATATATTCTAATTTATAATTCATTCTAGGGACTATGCCTTCTAGTGTGCAAGTTCCAACTATGATATAAAGACTGCATCTTGTAAAATTTCAAAAAAGACAAAGAAATGGTTGTATATGAAAGATTTTTTGGTCTGTGTTTACTTTTTTCCATCTTTGGCAAAAAACGGTCATTTACTTTTGGAAATTAAAAATTAAAAATTACTACTAACCTCTTGTGCGGGTTTTCTCGTAGATTCTCGTTGAATCATCACTTTTCTACATAAAAATAAAAAAAAATCTAAAAAAAAACTTTAAATCGTTATTTTTGCATTTTCCCCCAAAAGTCCCTTTTCCCGACATTTTCGAAGCAGAGAAGCAATTATTATTATTATTAGTTTTCCTCCAAAAACATTCCCTATCGAACTGTCGATGTCGTCTTCATTTTCTCGATCCCGGCGACTTTTTGGGCGCTAGAACAGATAACCCAAAGTGACCAAATCTCAAATTTCCACTCGCAGCCATTTTTGAGAAAAATGCTAAATATGTAATAATTACCCAAACGTAGACAACTTTAAGCGTTACATGCGTAGACAGCTAAATCTTATTCACTACCAAGGAAAAAGTGTGCTGAACATGCCAAAAGAAGTTTCTACGTCAAAAAGACAATACACGTCAGTGGCTATGGTCAATGTTCGTATTTTGCTGAAATTGATCAGAGCTATTGCGTATTTAACCAAGCGAATTTTGTTTTGCTTGCTTTCAAATACCAAGACGTGGAATTTCCATTTGTAACAGGGCAGCTATTGCTTTGTTTGATACTGGATTTTCCAATCACCGAATATCGGAGAATTTGGGCATTCCAAAATCAGCTGTGGTTTGAATGATATACAAATATTAAAAGACTACCAAGTAATTGGCGCCCCCGTGTATCAAACAATAGACAGGCTAGAAGATCTTTGAGGGTTCCCACTTTATTGCCTTCACACCATGCTGCCCAGCATAGTGGGCTTGAGACTCAAAGACGTTATTATATCGAAGACTTTCTTAGACCACTAATCTATCCCTTGAGAAAGAGGACAATTTTAATTTCATTGACGACAATGCCAGGTCATATAGACCAAGAAGGGTTCAAGGGGTCCTGAAGCTGAATAGATTACTCGATAGTAATGACCAGATAATTTGCCAGATACGAATCCCATCGAGACCTCTAAGATCATGTTTGCAGACGAATTCATATTTAGTCGAAGACGCCGTAGAGGAATGTAACAATATTCCTGAGAGAATTATCAGCATCCCGATAATTTACATATGCAGGCGTGTCTATGCATCATTTAGACGCAGGGGAGGCCAAATGGAGTATTAGTTTATGATAGGGTCTGTTGACCCTTATTATTTTTTGTTTTATTTTTATAACTTCATGTCTTTCTAAAATAATGTACAAATCACAATAAAATATACGTTAAAAGAAGCTTTTTTGTTCAAAAATAATATTTTATATTGTGTGTAGTTAGAGCATAGTAACACGATGGATTATCCAATTTTCTTAAAATCAAACACTATTACAGATAAATTCAATGAAACGTAAATTTCATTCGTAAATTCTTAGCCACGATCGATGTAATACTTTAAGATATTTTAAGTCGCTTTCCTCAGATCAATTTAATTTCAAATAAGAACGAATTTCGAGAAATATTCTTCCTAGCTAGCACTTTTTAACTCTGCCTTAACAAGGGCAATTTTAATTTCCGTTTTCGTGTACATGATGCTTATATTTTAAACTCAGAGATTTTTACGAGCTAATCAAATTTCAGGAACTCCAAAATAGCAGAGGTGTATACTAAAATTACCGATTAGCCACCACAATTTGTTGAACCCGGTTCTTAAAATGCCAAGGCCAGGCGTATATCTCGTTATGTATGCCGTCGAACAGATAAAGTCTAATTGATGGCTTTTTGTAACGTAAGGGGTCAAAGCAAAAGGCTTCGTAACTTCCTAATGTGTGGAATTATGGCAGCCCGCTAGCTTGAAGAATAAACTAGGAATGGAAACATCTTCCTTACTTTACACTAATAGAGAACAATATTTATAAAAATAAAATAATACAGAGCGTGTATGCTCGCTTCAGCACAAACAAAACTGTTATGTTAAAGTTACTATCAGCGATCTTCCCTTCGCAACTTAGCGTGATTCCTAATTTAAATGTTAATGCCTCAAAAGGTTACCCAGGAGATTTCCTTCGAAGATAAGTATTCAGCAGCTTTCTCGCAGATTTCCACTTTAAGATAATATTTATACAGCATATTTAAAGCTTTTCCATTACTTTGAAACTGGCTTGTCCAAATAGAAGATAAGGCAATTAATTCTCTTTTGGAAGTTAAATTTAGAAATTCAATTAGGGTACGTTAAAGTAACGGAGCAGTTATCTTCTGGTATGCGTTTTATTAATCAAAACAATGGATCTACTCGTGAACAGCAATGTAGCTATAAATCGAAAATTTCATAGAACTATGACCTCCAACTCATCGAAATGATTATATTTTTAAAATGTTATGATAATGCTAAATAATGTCCATATGGTGTTTTTTCCATACCACACCTCAATCACAGTTCAGCAATTAGATTTCACATTTTTAGTCCACTTAAGAACGCTCTCGATAGAGCATATAATCTTTACTTATCTTCTTCTGATCATCAACAACTAACAGAATATGATGACGTCCCAGAATTATTAAACACAGCATTTAAGAAAGCCGCCACAATGGAGAAAGCCGGTCCATCAGGAATTTATCGATTAAATCCAGACAAATTTAATAAAGATGATTTTACGCCTTCCAATCAAGTAACAAATTACACTATAGAATATTCCGACGAAGATAATTCTATTTTATCGATGCCAAAAGCTAAAGGTTCATCACCTGACACTGGATCAAATTTTTTGGTTGATTGTGAAAACTCTCAGCCAAGTGCATCCAAAGAGAACTCTTTTCTTACCATGGCTCCTATACCAACAAAAAAAGTTACCAAAGGAGCTAAAAGAAACAATGTCGAAAATCCTTACAAGCACGCCTGTCAAGTAAGAATTAGAAAAAAAGAAAAAAATTAAGAGAAGAAAACCTAAAGAAGAAGAAAAAAAAACACTCAAAAAGAAAACTGCAAGAATATGTTTTGATGGAGAAACACAAGACAGAAAATACTTAGACAAACAAAAAATGTAGAGAGGCAACACTTGAGAAATCTGACGACTGACTCCTTCGAGAAGGATTTGTCCGACATATGCGTCGATATTGACTTAAGCTTCATGCCACCTTCTCCAAAAACAGCTTCCAAACATATGAGGAGAAATTGGCAAGAATGGAGAATTATGGTACCACAATCTATTCTCTATCGTACAGGTAAGAAGAGAAATGCCTTAAAGAAGTATAACATCAGAACACTTAATTGTCAAATTTATCAATATCATATCATAATTAATACATTTTATGAATATTCGCAACTTTGACAAATTACAGGAAAGTAAGTTTATATTGAAGAATGAGAATTATTCTAGTGACGTCAAACGTAATACATTAAGGTCGATTCGCATTTTACGGAACGTCAACGTCATGTCACTGACCTACAACGTAACGCCAAAATATTGCTAAAGGGGGTTTTCATGGTAAATTCATATTTACATTTTAACTTGACGTTCTGTGACGAATATGACAGTTTGAAAGCTTTTTCGGAACCGCAAAATTGTTGGATTTGCTATGGATGACGGGAAACTGATTGAATAAATGCATCAATAAAAGGAGCGGTCAAACATGGGTCCTTTAATTCCTTAAATAACGTGTGATACTCTCTTTGGTGTGGTTTTTTAGTAAACATCTTGCGTATCCATTTCCTCTTTCTGCAATTTTTTTTTCGCCATCTAAAATCCGTCGCTAATTGAATTTTGTCTTGATAAAGAAAAACGAACCGGGGACTCCAATTACAAAAACTGATGACGGTAGACATACAAAATTAACTAGATGTTTTATGTGAATCAATAGCAAGATTTTACGGTAACATGACGTTGACGTTTCGTAAAATGCAAATAGACCTTTATAGCCAAAAAACACGTGATTTCGCTATAAGCCTGTAGGTATATAAAGTAGATCATGATTTCAAATAGAGATGATTTATTTCTATAACAAAATATTGCGTGCAATTAAGCTATAAATTATAATACGTTCTATACTCATTTTACCTTTATTTCGAGAAAACATAAATTTAGGAATCAATGAGATATTTAAAATATCAATTCGTCTGAAGTGTGTAACGTTGTAATTGTACCTGAATATTATATCGCAATTTTCTCTGTGTATCCGATTATCACAACATTACTATTACGAGTGAATTTCAGTACTCCCACCCGCTTGATAACTGGCACCTTCCGAAGATGCGCATGGAAATAGGATATATCGAGGGAAGTAAAAATTAACGGGAATACCCGAAGTCGTTTGCACTTCCGTCCATGAAGATGCCTAATAGCAATTAAGTTTTCAACTGCTAGGTGATGATTGCCAGAGAGCATTTTTTGTTAATATTACAAAGCGTAGTAACGCGTACTTTTTATTAGAGTACCGGCTATGCTGTTGTGAAACATCATGTGAAGAGCGGTGTGATAACCCTTTTATTTTAAAAGGGTCTTTCCGAGGGACCACTACCCATTTGCTTGGAGCCTTCCTTATCTGAGTAGGAGCCCAGCCGTCTTCTCCAGCTTGGACCAGACATATAGTTTAGTCACAGTTTATACCGTCACGGGTACGGTATAAACTGTGTTACGGTATAAACTGTGGTTTTGTGTACTGTAGCCTGGTTATCCCGACTGATACCTTGCTTAGGTCTTCCAATTACCGAGGACAATCAATGGTAGGATCAATTTCAATTAATAATAAATCAGCACAGCTAATAGTTGAGCTTTGTTCTTGATATATCGTGCTACTACCTTCAATTTTTCAAGTGAAAAGACTAAATTAATATAATCTACCGAGAAGCACCTACTGGAAATATTACTTCCAGAGATACTGATTTTTAGTTCGATGAACTTATTTAGTGATTTTAGTATTGCATTTGGTATTATCTAAATTTATATGGTACAATTACGGCGGTTTTGCCATTTATATTAATTAACCCGGCGTTGGTACGGTGGGAATAAATAACATTAACAGTACAGTGGGGTATGACATACCCCAAGACAGAAAATTACCAAAAGTAATAAAATTCAAAAATTTAAACTTTTATCGTGTTTATTAAATCCGAAGATACAATGAAAGTATAACTAACACAAAAAAACATCCCGTTATTGTGATGTGAAGAAAACAAATTTTGCTATTTAAGCAATATAGAGACGTCTTTAAAATTATCCCGATTTGAACAAATTATTATTTGATGAAAACTAAATCCATTCCCTATAAATAAAAACACATAAAAAACATATAAAAATATTTCCTTATGAAAACACGTTCGTCTTACGGTATATCCAAGAGAGAACATTTGTCATAAATGTGCGTGCAGTAATTCATGCATATATAAAGATTGCACGAATTACACACCTAAAACGACTTTCGATCTTGCTTTCTTGGACACAGATAACATCTTCGTGAAAACTTTTGTCTCTTCACCGAAGTCTTTCCATAGTTTGCTCAATTTATTTTGTTCCGCCTCGTAAGACATTCTACAAAAAATATTAATACCTTTACCTTTACTACTACGTGTAAACACAAACTAAACATTATTCCTACTTCGTGCAATTCGTAGAATCACTAGAACTATATTATATAACTTAAATTTCCACGAATTATTTATTTGTACAATACAACAAATTTAGTAACGATATTAGTACACTGGGACTGGGATATAGCATACCCCACAACACTTTAACTGGGAGTGCAGACAACGACTGACGAATTATTACAACGGTGTTCTAGCATTCTAGCACGCCCTCTGGTAGCTTTAACATGAAGGTACTGAAGCGTTGAATACATATACTTATTACAGGTTTTGTTGAAAATTACAATTTAATTTCACTGGGGTATATGATACCCCACCGTACCAACGCCGGGTTAAGTTAATTATATCTATCTGAAAAACCCATGGTAGAAATTTAATTTAACTTATTTAAACCATATTATTGAATGTTTCGCCTTGATATCGGTCAATTGAGCTCAATTTTCCTTACTAGGTGCGGCTATATTTATTTTTATACATTTTATTCAGTAAATCCCTTTTAGTTTAGTATTTTGAAGACATTTTAGAAGTCTTCTATATTCCAGCTGCCAAGAGAATAAGCGAAGCGTAGTTTGGTGGATATTTATTCCCTAACTTTAACATATAGATTGTTACATATTTAAGCAATAGTAACAGGGTAATATTAGAATATTCTTTTAAAGATAACTCTTCTCTTTAATTGGCATCGAGGTAATTTATTGAGATTTTTATATAGTAATTAGTAATGTTAAGTTATTATCAGAGACTTGCTGAAGTACTATAACTAGTGCTACTTTTTGATTTGAAGTTTAGTCGCAGTGAGTACCAGGCCTAAATCGCTTAATTAATTGATACTTGATTGTTGTAATATCTAGTGTTAAAGTGTCAAGATGAAAGTTAATTAACATAGTAACTAATAAATTGCAATTTGAACATTGTTACCACTTGTGGCGTATGTAGGTCAACTTAAGTTATATTCCATAAACTTTTTTAGCATAATATTAACCATCAGTAATCAGAAAATCTTCTAAATTTTAAAAAAGTAGATTGTTTTACCCAAGTAGTATTTTTTAAATAAACTGGTTATTTGTATCCCTGGTGCTTATTTTGACAACTGTATTTAAGTTATAATTCAATCTCATTCTATTTTTTTTATTAATTTTCACCAATGAATTAAGAATAGGAAGGAAGCAGCAAAATGCATATTGCATATGGCGACCCAGATTACCAGTGGCGTCTCCAAAAACGATTGCACAACAAAAAAAATAAATACTTATACTATGTATTTATATAGTTTTGTTGTTTATTACTTACTGGTACAGTGATCTCAAAAAAAGTTATAATTTATAAATATTGCCAACATGTATATAAAAATACGTGCGTTTTTTGCTGATCATATAAATGTTTTAACTTTGTTAGATACTTTAGGTATATTCGAAACATAAAAATTAAATTCCTTAGGATAAATTTCAGATGTGTAAATCTTGGGAAAATACCAAGAAAAAGTGGTGTGTGAAAAAAATTTTGTTTTCCCTATAATATGCTCTATGTTTTCCCATTAATTTTTTGGAAAATATACCTGCTTTCTAGGTTAATAGGTAAAGTGAAGTTTTAAATAAATAACATCACCAATTGACAATTATTCTAAATTACATGAATGATTATTACATGATGGTTACGAGGTGTGTAAAAAGCAGCACTTATCCGAAAAAGAAACGCAACTTTCTGTTTTTTTTTTCGATAATTTTTGTATCTAAATGTAAATGTAAACATATAAGTTTAGGCACCTGAAATTTACATACAGAAGTTTAATTTTCATATTTGAAATGGAAAAGTATCAAACATAACGTTAAAAATGTTATCCGTTAAATCCAATAGCTTGCCTTTAAAATAACACTAAAATATCTAATAAATTAGTCGGCCTTAAGATATTTTGTAAAATTGTCTGTAAATTGCTGTAATTTACAGTTTTTTTGGGATTTTTCTTTCCAGTAATGCTTTTTCAGTACTGAAACGACTGAGTAAATAAAATGAAAACGAATTTTGGAAATTTGGGGTTGGATTCGTTTTAAATAAGGCATGACAGTATAGTATATCATATTATATGACTCTTTCTGACGTTATGTTTGGGTGCTTCCTACGTTTTGATGGTATTTCTTGTGTTTAAAGCTATTTTTGCGATTTACTTTGATTTGGAACATTGTTTATTTCTTTAGTAATATTATTGTAGATATTGCGTTAATTCATATAGTGTTTAATTAGATATTTAGTGGTAAAGGTGTCTATTTTGGATTAAAGATGCAAAGTAAACATGGGTAGTTGTGCAGCTTGTGGCCCTTCTAAAACTCCAACAAATTCTGAACTTGGAATAACATTTCATCGGTAAGTAGGTACCTACTTTACCCCTTATTTTTCTGGTTTTTACCAGTTAATAAAGCAAAATAATTATAAATTGTCTAACTGTTAACAAATAGGTGACAGATCTAATTATGAGCGTACGCGTAAAAAATATAGCATTAAAAATCAATTTTTGCAAGAACATTGGACAGTGCTAAAAGTAATAAATACTTTTCTTTTATACTTGATATGTTAAAGTTTATACTGCCAATAAACTGCTAAAATTAGATATTTGAATATATTTGGACATTTGAAATGCAAAAATAAGCAAAATATGGTTAGATAATAGAGGGGTAGTTTTGAAGTGTGCTTCATATTAAAAAAAATATGTACTACCTAATTTTATTGAAGAAGCACCCTTCAAAACTAACGCACTATTCTCTAACCATATTTTGCCTATTTTTGCATGTCAAATGCCCAAATATATTCAAATAACTAATTTTAGCATTTTATTAGCAGAATAAACTTTAACATGTCAAGTATAAAAGACAAGTATTACTTTTAGTACTGTCCAATGTTGTAAATATGTTCTATATTGTTGTGGAGGATTCATTCTTACCCTGGAATTGATTGCCTTAGGCTCCACAAATGATTAAATTTGGTTTGAATTGTTATAGAGCCAATGTTCTTGCAAAAATTGATTTTTAATGCTATATTTTTTACGGGTACGCTCATGATTAGATCTGTCACCTATTTGTTGACAATTAGACAATTTATAATTTTGCTTTATTAAATGGTAAAAAACAGGAAAATAAGGGGTAAAATACCTACTTACCGATGAAATGTTATTCCAAGTTCTGAATTTGTTGAGGTTTTCAAAAGATCACAAGCTGCACAAGTAACCATGTTTACTTTGCTTCTCTAGTCCAAAATACACACTTTTACCACTAAATATCTATATAAACACTATATGAACTAACGCATTATCTTCAATAATATTACTAAACAAATAAACAATGTTCCAAATCAAAGTAAATCGCAAAAATAGCTTTAAACGCAAGAAATACTATCAAAACGTAGGAAGCACCAAAACATAACGTCAAAATGTGTCATATTATGGTTTCTCCGCAGCCTCCTCGATGTCTCAGGAGTTCGTCGCACGTATTAAATATCAAACGGCGCGCAAGCTCCTTCCTTTCTCTTCTTTAATCTTTGATTTTCACAGGGTATTTTTTCTAAATTTTATTCTCCGATTTTCAGATAGATAGAATTTCTAATACATTTCGTACAGTAAAAATGTAGTGGCGCCCGTTCTAACTGCCATAAACTTTAACCCACGCCTTTAAAAAGAATAAAATCACAGACGGCTGGGTGAGCTAGGCATATGAACCAGCTGAAAGCGCAATTGGCGAATAAGGTTGGTTACAAGTGCTCTAAATTTCTAATAACCGGATATATTACTATATATATTTTCTAATCTGCAAAAATCTCAAATTAAGAGTTAGTTAGTTTCCTAGGGCATTATTAACTCCATATCCGAACCAAAATTTAAAATATCCATAAATACCCTTCATAATAAGTTTCTAATAACCAGAAATACTACGACAACTATTTTGTAATCTGCAAAAATATCGAATTAAGAGTGTGCCAAACTATTTAATATTTTAAATGCACGTCTAGGGCATGATTAATTCCATTTCTGAAAAAATTTTTAAATATCAATGTCAACCCTTCTTTTGAAGTGCTCTAAGTTTTTTAGAACCAGATATACTACGCCATATATTCTAATCTGCAAAAATATCAAATTAAGAGTATGCTAAACTGTTTTATATTTTAAATGCATCATGTTTAATTTCCTAGGGCATTATTAATTTCATTTCCAAAAAAATATATTAATAACTACCCCTCATTTGAAGTGCTCTAATTTCCTTAGAACCAGATATACTGCGACATATAATTTCTAATCTGCAAAAATATCAAATTAAGAGTGTGCTAAACTATTTAATATTTTAAATTCCTCATGTTTAGTTTCCTAGAGCATGATTAATTTACTTTCAAAAAAACATTAAAATATCGATAGCAACCCTTCATTTGATGTGCTCTAAGTTTCTTAGAACCAGATATACTACAACATATGCAAAAATGTCAAATTAAGTGTGCTAAACTGTTTAACATATTAAATGCATCATGTTTAGTTTCCTAGCGCATGATTAACTCTATTTCTGAAAAAAATTAGAAATTTCAATAACTATCCTTCTTTTGCATTCACGTGAGTTGTTCATAACCAGATATATTACGACATACATTTTCTAATATCTGAAAATGTCAAATTAATATCTGAAAAGAAAAGTACTTCTCATACGACTTGATCATATTGTTACTGATACTACTAAACAAGTTAAAATGTAGCATTAATTTGACCGATGTAAACTTAACAAAAACATGGTTTTCTATTTCCAATATTCTTATCTGTGTGCTACAAAATTTTTGTCGTCGGTTCATATTAGCTCAATTGGATTGAGCTCACAGTTACATAGGGGTAGCCTGAGTACAATTTTGTTTTGACTTGCGACCCTTTCATCAATAATATATTATTTCGTATTTAGCCTGATGTTGTTTGACAATGGCAAAAAGTTGAACTTTGAATATTAAATCTTCAAAATACATATTCTTTGACCGCAACTAATCTTGACAGTCTCATTTTTTTGAAGAATTTGTGGAAATCTTCTCTAGTCTTCGAGAATGATACGGCGCATTACCGAGGACAATTACGACGTACTCTTCACACCGGTGTAAAATGTGGGAAAACCAGTTTTCAAATAATTCTCCGTTCATCTCGTGTTAAGGGCCTTTTTTTTGGGATTCGAACCATCACAGGTCACCATCAACAAGTCCATTTTCCAATATGGCAGACGATGATTCTTTTACCTTTACCTAAAAAATTCGAAAAAAAAATAGTACCGCATTTCAAAAAAAAAATTATATTCTACATTTTGAAATTGCATTTTTTTAAATATCTCAAAAACAAAAATCTCTAGAACCGTGCGGCAATAATCATTTAATTGCAAATTAAATTGTCTACAACTTTCCCAATTTAACCATTCATCTATTTCTTACATATACATGTAGGCTCAGTATGCGCCTTTTTTCTAATGTAGGCCGCAAATAAAAGATGGAAACCGTGCAACATGCTTACCTGTTGGATTTTGTAATCCGATAGAAAGTCCGTGTAAAAAGGCCTTTCTTGATGATATAACTCTTTCATAACCCACCTTAGATGTAGTGTGTCTTGCATTAATCGACGTTTCGTCGAGATAGTAAATTTTTCTGTTTAATCTTACCCAGATATTCCCTTCTCCACAACACAATTTCTTCTCTATCCATCTATCTCTATCCATTTCGTCACCGCTTTTTCCATGTAGAATTTAATCAAACTTTATGAAAAGCCGATCGTTTAAAATTTGGTAACGCGACATCTTCATTTACTTCATTTAATACTTCATCATCATCATTAAATCGTGCACTTTTCTCCTAATCTCTTGTTTATCAGTTTCATCCAAAGAATTTACAATGTTCTTCCTATTTTTATTCGTGTTTGGTACACAGAAAGTGTGATTCCTTTTGTGCTCTCTTATCACGTTATAGACAGAAGCAAGGCACCCTCGAACTTTTGTTGAGACCTTTAAAACAACCTCGTCTATAGTCAATTTCTGGTTTTCCTTCACCTCACATTTAAAATCAGCAGCTCTTTCATCTCCACAGTCAAATGTTTTTATGTCGTTTTTTAATCGGACTATGTAAATGCCAAACTTCATCTGCAGACTCTGTACTAGACATTTGAAAAGCCAAGAAAAAGAAACAGTAAAAACGGTTACTCGAATGATGACAAAATAAGCGAAATTAAACGAAATAACTGCTAAAATGCTACAATGCACCGAACGACTGAAGACTGAATGAGCCCTTGGTAAATTGCACCATGACACGATCCACGCCAATAAGAATCGTTCTATCCACCTGCGAGCTGGTGAACACGTGGCGATCACGCACCGTTGTTTGTTTTGATTTACTCTATTGTGGCTGTGAATGGACTTTAGAGATATACACCTTCAACAAATCCAGTATACCTATTGAAATAAGCGGAAGTTTAGAATGATGCCATCTACAGATCAATGAACGAATAAATTTAAGAGATAATTAAATGTGTGTGTTCTGTGCTCTATTAGGCAGTAATTTTCAATATGCAACACAAGCTTATCCTATAAATGCCTTTAAAAATCTGTCACCGAAGTACAAATTCGTGCAGCCAGTTGGCATGTTAACTGGTTTAATTATTCATTATGAGTACATAAATGCAAAACACGATACACGACATACTTTTGTTATGGTGCGTGCTCGGATTTTGCATAAACGGATTTAATAGGTCAGATTACTTTCGTAGCTAATTTTTTATTGACATATAGCCTTTTGCATAAGCCTTATCCGCTTGAATCTTTACATTTGTACATACAGAATATCAAGGGACAGCATTCATAAAAATTAATTAAAATAGTTAGTTGATTTTTTATTTAAATGATATTTTATTTTATCACATTCCTAACCCAAAATTATTATTTGAATTTATGTATTAATAAGTATTATATTGCAGATTCTTCATAACCGTCCAGTTAGTATGGTCCTAGACATATCAGAAATAAGAACTGCCTGGCAGGACAGTGATTTTATCACGGACTGCTTATGTTGGCATAACGTTTACAGACAGAGGCATAATTCACCTACTTTAACGATGCAACCTGAGGTAAGTAACTTAACCATTCGGAAACTTGCGTTATTTCAAAATAAGAGTCGATCCCTAAGATCCTCAACTGCATACCTACAATTTAAGTCCAGTAAAATCAGTAAATGCACTGCCGCGGCTGCTCATAGAACAAGTGCAACAAAACTTGTAGTTTGATTATATTGTTTGATTTCCCAACTTTTTGAGAGTCTGTGGATAACGTTTTTTATAAATGTGATTGTTTGATGGCATCAATTTATAATAAAAAGTGTCAATAAGACAAAAGGAGCCAGAAACAGTCTTGACGAAGTGTATAAAATATTGCCCACAAAACCGTTGGGCGAGGAGACGGTCCAGAATAGGTGGTCCTTCTCCCACTATCCCAAACGTTCAGTTACGTGGAACACTCTAGCACGCTGATCAAGTAATATTCTTTTTAATTTTCAGTTGTGTCATTTAGCTCAAACCTGGGCCAATCACCTGGCCCACACTAATCGTTTTTACTACAGAAACGAAAAAGACATTGGACAAAACCTGTTCTGTAGAGCGACGAATGCCCTCGTGACAGACGTTACCGGCCAAGAGGTCACCACGTATTGGTACTCGGCCGTCAAACAGTACGATTTCAGAAACGAACCGGATCGGTTGAGAGCAAATGTGAATGGAGGTAAGTGCATATTAAAGATTTGAACCAAAAAGTTTTGAGTTTAGCTACTTACAAACCATTGCAAAAAACAAGTATTAATAATCATGCACCTTGATCAAGTCTTGATCAAAATCAGGTTTTTCCCACAGCGCACCATAATTTCTTAAAAAGTTTAAAGGGTTTATTGCGTAATCCCGGATATAATCTTGTAATAAAAATTATAAAACACCTATGAAAATAATCTTAGGGCAACTATTGATAATCTTAGGTTTTAAAGTATAGGAATAGTTAAATCTGATAAAAAAATTAAACTAATAAAAGTGTGAATTGGAAATGCAGTCCAATCCCACAAAGTTCGTTATATTGGTTGCTATCCTAGATCATGGTTGCTATATGCAACAGTAGGCACGACTTTGTGGGATGGAGTGGCTCAATAACACATTGTTATTGAGCCTGTTTTGAGTGGATAAATAGATATTGTTAGAGTAAGATAGGTTAATTTCATCTATATTAACACCAAAGATATATTGTTACTCTGTAGCTCTCACGGATCCGTTCCTCCTAAACTTCTTTATTTCTACGACGTTTCCCTAGAATCGCATCTGGCATTTTCAAGTGCTGCTCGTTCCGCCTCTGGGTTAATCAAACAAGCCTCTAGCGCTCCTACTAACTTTTCGATGCGAAATCCGTGCATGCGTAATAGCGAAACAAGAATAGGTATTATTATGGCTTTGCATGGCTCTTCGCTCGCTACGGGGGCGCAACCGACAAGAACTAACCAAAACTAACCCAAGGCTTGCCCATAATTAAGAAAAATAATATATTAATAAGAAGCAAACATAACCTTAAAAAAGTAAACCAAACGCGGCGTACAAATGACAAGCAGAACGTCTAACTATTTCGCTAGACCGTAATCGGCTTTCGCATCGAAGTTAGTAGGAGCGCTAGACGCTTTTGATAAACAGTGCTGCCACATCTAAAATGGCCAGGGCGGTAGATTCGGCGCATAAAAAACGGTTGATTTAGGATTGAAAACGATAGCACGTCATAATTTCGTTGTGTCGCACGCCAAAACATGTCCACAGTCCACGCTGTAGCAAGATTTTATTTCAGTATTGTTGGGGAAACACCCCAACACGTGTATAAACTATCGTTTTTCACCCTATAGTTTGGTGATAACACCCTGTATGTATGTATGTAGAATGATAGAGCCATAATTAAACTCAAAATAGATTTATTTCACCCCGGGTACAACCCAATTTGTGCATTTAAATTTTCATATGCCAGTTCTCCAAAACCTCTTAGTCCAAACCTGGGCGGACGATCCCTTAATCCGTACCTGGTTTGTTGGTATAATAGAGTCCGTCATATGCGGCGCTCTCTAGAACGCAAAACGACACTCCGTCAACTCAATCGTGTTTAATCGTTTCCAATTTAGAACATATTTTTGTCTCCGTCAGTGTTCAATAAACCACGTGGCAAAGAAAGAAGGAAGATGCTTTCACCTCAAAGAAAACCGACGCTTGCTTTAGCGCCAACTCCCCGCTTATTTCGTCCGCCGGACTCTGCCGCTCTTTCCCTCTTTAGTTGAAGAGAATCCATAAAATGGCGGTACCGAATTGCTAGCTCAAGTGATCCCTGTACTGTACAAGTTAATTCAAGGATTCAAAGTGGAATCCCTAGCTGATTAGAGTGAAGTAAAACATTGGAGATTAAGGTATTCTGTACATAAGAAAGGTGCTAAATTGGAAGCATAAAAGTTCAGTTCATTGAAAGTTAGAAAGGACTAACATATTTCAGTTTTAAATTGCATAATCAAGACTGTTTACTGTTTTAGTCTTTAGTTAATAATTTAAGAAACCTTTTGTAATATTAGTTGTATGCTTGGATGAACGAATGCCTGCAATTATTCTAAGAAATGTACATATATAATTTCTATTTAACATAGAAAACGCTGTTTACTTATATCTATAATATTCAAATGCAATTTACACCTGCATTATTAAAGTAAATTAAATCGAATACATGTTTCAATTCCTCTCACTACCCTATAGTAATACAGTTCATTAAAAGTGGTTAATTAAGATACACACCCTTCTTTATGGTATTAAGCAATAATAAAATCACTTGTTTATCCCGACCAAGTATATTATTATAAATTTGGCCCTTGGGGCAGGTAGTTATACAGTTTCTCGCTATTAAATATTGGCGAGTTTCTAATTTTAGAGGATGTGGGTATTGGAAGTGAAATTTTGTGTGGGTCCCTTAACCCATATGCATGGGTAGTTACCAATTGATGCTGGTGCTTTTTATAAATCAAGCATACCGTTTCCAAAATTCCATGACCAAAAATAATGGTCTACAAGACTCACGCACTCTGGCCTTAAACATATACCTTACAGCTCTCTTCTGCAGAACGAACACACTCTGAAATAATTGCGCCGAGCATGAGCCCCAGAAACAAATTCCGTACCGCAAATGAGTTTCGATTAGAGCGAAGTAAGAGGATCTGACTGTACTAGGGTTAAATTGGTCAGATATTGATCTGATGGCGTAACAATTTGAAGTCAATCGTGATCTTAGGGAACCAATATGGCCCTCAAATTTAAGCCGGCCATCAATGAACATTCCCAAGAACCTGTTTTCAGTAACGTTTTTCAGCAAGCAATCACCCATAAGAATCTCCCCAAGTTCACTTCCAAACGACATAACACTAGTTTTCGATATATTTAAAGAAATCCTATTGGCGCCACATCAGGTCTTAATCTTTTTTAAGTCGCAATTAACAGTATCCTTTAACCTATTGGTATCCCTATCATGCCAAAATATTGTGGCGTCATCTCCAAACAGACTAAACCTACCCTGCACGTCAAGATCTGGAAAATCATTTATGTACAAAAAAAAACAGAATGAGACCCAGAACCGAGCCCTGTGGCCACCCTTGAAGATCCCAAACACAGCCACCAAAAGAAATTCTGTCTCCGATCCGACAAATATGATCCAAACCAATCATGTGTCCTAGCCCTGAATCCATAGAGCGTAAGCTTATGCAGCAATATCCTGTGATTCACACAATTAAAAGCTTTTGATAAATCACAAAAGACTGCCGCAGCCACTTCCCCTTCATTAAGACTTATATGCAAATGTTCCAGAAACGAAAATATTGCATCTTCCGTACTCCTGCCCGCCTTGAAGCCAAACTGTTCAAACCTCAACACTCCGTGCCTACCCAGAAACCCCAAAACTCGCTTTTTGACCAATCTTTCCACAATATTTGATAAAGTAGGTAAGAGAGCAATGGGTCTATAGTTTGCTGCCTAGTCCCGATCACCACCCTTAAATTTGGGAATAACTGTAGCAACCTTCAAATAAGCTGGAAAATTACCATTGCAAAAAGAATGATTTATACCCTCCACCAAAACACCCAGTGCATCACCCAGAATTCCTTCTGTGAGGTAGAATTACACGCTGATGTAACTAATCCCGATGTCAGTTACCCGTACCGAGGCCTTCTTTTTGTCAGGGTGACGCAATCAAATGGTGGTGACGTATTACGCAGAAAGCGCCAGTGTCTACAACTCGACCAGAATCCAGTAAAATCGATTTTAATTTTTTAAAGTGCCATAATTATATATCCTTTTGATTAACGGATTTGTAACTAAGCGACTGTAGGTAGTTTGCCTTAATTACCGTATAAAGCTTACCGGTATATATCACTTTAATTTATGAATATATAATCATATCATTTGCCTTAATAATTATCATACGTTTGTTACCGTGATATATAATTTTATATAGTTAGGCGACTGCAGGTACTTTGCCTAAATTATTGTATTTCTTACCGTTATGTAGCATTTTAATTAATGAATAATGAATATATAATCAGATGACTGGCGGTCATTTGCCCTAAGTACCGTATATAGATTGTCGTTATATTTCATTTTAACTAATGAATTTATAATTAAACAACTGGTCGCCGTTTCAACTGGTCTATCGTTTATATTCTCCTTTCATTTATTGATCTAGTTATCATGTTTATCGAGCTTACCTTTAACCTTACCTTAATTTTAACTTTAGTTAGTTTGGCTAGTGTCCGAATAGCTGATTGAGTTAATTTTTACTGTATTTGGCTGTAAAGCTCATGGCAGTAATGTATTTCACATAACTGAAATTTACTAATTTAATTTGTCGTCTTGATATCGGAATCGACTTGAGCTCAATTCGTTTACTTACAGACATTTAACGGCTGTATATTTACATATTTACCTCACTGGTTATTTTATTGATTTGGTATCATTGAGGACTGTTTATTGGTCTACTGATAAGTATTGATTTAGGTTAAGTTTGATTAACAATCATTTCATTTATACCTGCATATACCTACTGGCTATACCTATACCGTAAGATATGGGCAATATTAAGGTTATAAGGCATAGTTTAACAAGTACTATCTTATCTTGCTTTAATTTATTATTCTGATAATATCGGTGAAATACATTACAAGAGAATCTTCTTATTAGTTAATAAAATTTAGAAATTAATTGCTCATCTACAAGAGTAAACAAAAATCTATTGCAATATGTAAACAGTTATTGGAATTAAAATCTAATACAGTTTGACATTTTGATTCACAGTTGGGATAGTCCGTGATAATTGTGTGAAAAAATCATTAAGTCTATTAATATCGCGTGATAAATATTCAGGAATAGTTTTTATTTTCTTGTCCAGGACATTAAGCTCTTAAAGCTCTCCTGGGGTGCAATTTTGGAATTCGTCGTTAAGGCAGGCTTTTTTCTCGGCCCCAATTGACGGGGTTGTTAAGGTTCTTAACTGTTTCAGTGTTCCGCTAATCGAGTTTTGCCCAAACGATTTAAGATCTGATTGCGTAATTTTTTTATATATTTAATATTGTCAGTTATCCATGGATAATAATTGTTTCTGTAGTTTTTTTCTTCGTTAAGTGGGGGCATCCATATCAAAAATATTTTTAATTGTGTTATTTAAAAATGTTCCACTTCGTAAATAATATGCCATGGAGGTCGTTCCAGATCTCTTTGAAACGAGACACCATCTCTCGATAGAAGGCCGTAGTTCTGTTTAGACTTGTAGCCTCAGGTTTTCTCAATAAAATATTATGGCGAGACATAGAGCCTATTGTCCAATCATTACTGGCTTCTTCATTTTCTGAGCTAAAGGGCATTTTTACGTTATTTCTCTTTTCATGTGTAAGCGTCTCTTAGTTTCTTTCGATGTTACACAAAAAAAAATGCTAACTTTTTAACTTGATCTGCAAGTACTGTTTCCGCCCTAATGAAAGGCCAGAAAGATTCTTGATTTTTTCTGGTAATGATAAATGTTATAGCAACTTGTCGCTCTGATAACCAATTGGCGCCGGCGGCGGCGCGGCATCCAAAGCTTCTTGTATCTGTTCCGGTGTCCAAGAAGATCTCTGTGTCTTTCTAACGTAACGTACGCGTTCGCGGCATCTATAATAAAGACAAAATATTTTTTTATATTTTAACTAATTAACTTAACACAATGGGGTAATATCGGCCGCGCGCCATTTCCCCTTTCCGACCGGCCCGCATTCGGCGTAAATTTACGATTGGGATAATAGCCAAAATACATAATGTGATACAAAAAGAAATCTACCAATTATACATACCCTTGAAATTGTAATTTTCTCATAAAAACACTTGCAAAATTAGATGACAGAATGAAGCAGGGCTCCTATACAAATACAAAATTTACTACATCTATAAAATGACGCAAATGCGCGGCCGGGATGGCCCCGCTATGCCTTATATCTTGGTCGACCTTTATAAGCACTTCTAACACCGTTGGTAATTTTTTCAGGCCATTTCACCCAATTAGTATGGGCGAATAGCAAGCACTTTGGCCTGGGAAAAGCCCGTTCTCGCTCGGGAAAAATCGTCGTAGTGGCTCATTACGCCCCTGCTGGAAACATTTGCGGTGCTTACTTGCAGAATGTGTTTCCGCCCTGCGAGGATCTTCCACGGTAAGTAATTGTTTTATGCGGATACGTTATACATATGACCTTATAAGGACGTGAAATGACTCGGAACTAAGGCTGTTATTGTGTATAAAAGCCGCGCTGATGACGTAAATGACATCGATTTTGTGTCCAATTTGTACCAAATAATTTTCACAGGCCACCACGTTACCCAAAATATTGTCTATACTCTGTCTATATTTATTAATACAATTTCGAGTATACGTTCATTTTAACTGGAATTGGACTATTGTAAACTTGATAAAAAAAAAACGCTTTTATAATTGCTCCCATATGGTATGGTCCATGAATATCTACCTACGTTTTCTGTTAAGTCTCATTAATATTGTTCATCAGGGTTTTCACCTAAAGGAAAATTGAGCATTATTATTACTACATTAGAAGCAATAAAAGTAACTTTTTATCTTTAAATTTCAGAGTACCACAGCCGCTACCCAAGAAGATAATAATATCTAGCAGTACGGCAAGCGATACCGAGAGTCAGTCAACCAATAGTACTACATGAAACACATGTTGTTTTTCAAATTTCCGACGTACTATAGCACGCAAATCTTAAAATTTAGATTTAGATATATTTTGTGGCCTATAGCATATTTATCATGGGCAAATACCTAGATTTGGTAAAGTAATTAATATAAGGCAACAAATTTTAAGAAAATATCTTTATTAATTTGAAAGATGCATTTAGGACTAAACTTGGGTTCATGAGAGTATATAGGCAAAAGGTGGGCCTGACTTTAATTATGTAAGAAATCCTAAAAGTTGTCGTTTTGTGTTAATATTGGCAACGTTTAACTTAAACTTCTTCTTCTTCGTGTGCTTATCCGAGTCGGATGCTGGCGACCATCTGAACAATCATAACTTTATTAACTGCTTCTCTGAACAGTCCCGTGGTTGACTTTCCAAACCAGACTCTTAGGTATTTCAGCCATGAGATCCTCCTTCTTCCTGGTCCTCTGCTTCCGTACACTTTACCTTGTAGGATGCACTGGATGAGATGGTATCTATCTTCATCTTCATCTTCGCATTATGTGCCCAAGATATTCTAACTTCCGGCACTGTACAGTGTAAAGGACTTCACGTTCCTTCCTCATGCGGAGCAGGATCTCCTGATTGGTCACCCTCTGCATCCAAGACACTCTCAGCATCCTTCGCTACAGCCACATTGCGAAGGCTTCCAGCCTCTTCTCCGAAGCAGCAGTCAGTGTCCAAGCCTCCACTTCGTAGTACAATACAGAAAAGACATAGCATTTTAACAAGCTGATCTTGAGGTTTATGTTCAAGTCATGGCTCTTGAAGCATTTGCCATCTTATTGAATACTGCTCTTGCCTTCTGTTTTCTGCAAATGGTCCCACTCTTCATTAACACAGGTCCGAGGTATGTGTATCTTTTTACTCTTTCCACACGATTCCCATTTATAATTAGGTGGTTATCTGGGATATTTCTTTTACTGATGATCATTAGTTTGGTTTTGGGAACCTGTATCAAGACTATATTGTTGACTGATCAGTGTGATTTGTATCATCAGGTTATCTGTGAACACGACTGTGTCATCTGCATATCTTATGTTGTTCAACCTCTGTCCATTCAGGACCACCCCCGCTTCACTACTATTCAAAGCCTCGTGGAAGACGAACTCGGAGTATATGTTGAATAACAGTGCAGACAATATGCATCCCTGTCGGAATCCTGGCGCAATTCTGACTGACTTTGTATGGCCCTCCTGCATACGGACAGTGGCCTTTTGATTCCAATACAGGTTCGCAATCCTCAGGTCTCGGTCATCCAGCCCGATATTCTTCAGCATCTCAATTCACTTTGGGTGTCGAATGCTTTTTGGTAGTATATAAAGCAGTCATACACGTCACAGTTCATGTCTCTGCATCTCTGTACACTAAACACTGCTTCTCGGGTAGCGAGCGCGCTCCTGAAGCCAAGCTGGGTGGGGCTTCACATAGCCGATAGATTCTCCTGTGAATGACTTTCAAAACAATTTCAACAAATGACTCATTAAGCTGATTGTTCTATATTCATGCATTTCTTGGCGCCAGGCTCTTGGGCAAGGTGATGAATTCCGATTCAAGCCATGACTGTGGTATGTCTCCCTTATCATAAATGTCGTCTAGCAGTTTGATGAACTGCAACCCGTCAGGTCCTGGCGCTTTGCCTTCTTTGAGTCGATCGACAGCAGCCTAGACTTCCTCACTTAGTATCGTCGGTCCAGATCAGTTTGTGGTGGCGGTGGTCTTTCGTCATGGAAAACTTCCTTGATGTAGGCTTCCCACGTGTCCCTTATCTTCTCTTTTTTAATAATGAGTTCACCGTTTCGATCCACCAATCTCAAATCTGTTTCCCGATTTTGATTTGGTCTTTCCTGTTAATTCCTTGACTTTGCGGTGTAGATTGAAACTGTCGTATCTTGCGCTAAGGATTTCTATTTCAGTACACTTAACTTCCAGTTCCCTCCGTTTTGAAGCTCTGATCATTCTTCTAATGGATTTGTCGAGTTCCTTGTATATTGCAACTTAACTAAGTTCCCTGAATTGATTGGTTGTATCCCATGCTAGATTGCCGCCTGCCACCAAAGGCATACATAGTATTGAGGAATTAGTTTTATTTTTTTGCTCATTTAAATGTTTCATGCAGTACAGCAGTATTGAATTCACTTTTGCTTCCTGTTCCTGTTATAATCATGTTAAGATTATGTTAAATATCTACTGATGGTCTAGCAACAAAGTGTCCTATATATAGTGATTAGAATTTCTGAAAGGCATTGGATATGATGAATATGTAAGGAACGAAACTCCTGCTCTTTATGTGGAAAGAACAACTAGAAAATCATAATAACAGAAATGATATGCCTGATAGATCAATGATAGATATATTGGTGTATAAAGACAAACAATCCAAATACAAAAAAACGGTTGCAAAAAATAAGAATGAAACGTGGGAGAGAAAGTGTAACGATAACGAAATCAACTTTTACTTATGGGAGAAGATCATCAGAAGCCTGGAGACTAATGAAAGGGTTAAGCGTAGATACATCAAAAATCATTTAAAAAACAAAATACCTTTGCATTAGAAAGGAAGGAGAACTACATATGCAACAAGATGAAAGCAAAGGGGTATGTCCTGAATATATATGTTTGGGAACGAGAATTGAAACAAGTGGTTGAACAGGGAATGAGATAGCTGAAGGAATTATTAAAGATGAAAGGGTGATAGGGTGCTTGAACTCGATTAGAGGGTCAATACATATTTCTCGAGAACGCAAGCATCTCTACCCTTGAAATTTACTTTTGGAGACGAGCGGCCGGAATTTCAAGTATGGAACGGCTGAATTCGAGAAATAATGAAAGTCTAGACAACAATCATAGAAGAAATTCAAAGGAGGTAACTTGTATGATACGGGATGTAGAAAGAATGCACCAGAGGCTCCCTAAAAAATGCTGAGATGAATGCCACCAGAAAGAAACAGAAAAGGCAGACCAGAGGAGACATGGATGGGCGGTATAGATGAAGCAATACGGATACCTGTAAACATACCTTTGTGACAAAAACTTTATAAACATATTATTTTACTTACAAAATGTTGTATCCTCTTCTTAATTTAAATTTGACAGATGTAGGAATACAGAAGCCCGATACGGAAACAGTAAACCAAATATACAATGTCTAAGGTTCCAACACATTTTACAGTAGTAATCGGAGATTTTAATGCTAAACTTGGAAAAAGGCGGGACGGGGGTGAATTCGCCCTTGGAAAGTATGGGATAGGAGAGAGAAATGACAGAGGAAATCTCCTGTTGCAATTTCTTTTAGAACACCGCCTTAACGCTATGAATACCTTCTTTAAGAAACCTCAGCAACAAAAATGGACATGGATGAGCCCCGATGGAAACATGGAGAACGAAATAAATTTAATCATTACAGATAAGAAACAAATTGTACCGGAGGTAACAGTACTTAACGGCCTATCAGTGGGGAGCGATCATAGAATGGGAAGAGCAACAATAATGTTAAATCTGAAAAAGGAGAGGAGAAAACTCCAAAACACAAAAAATAATAAAGGAAACAGTTGCAAACAACCATAGCTGAAAAGTTGGGAAATATAGACACAAAGGATATAGAAGACCTAAACAACACAATACTACAATCACTCCCCAGCGAAGTGATAAAGAGGAAAGGATCTCAGTAAATACCCGTCATCTTATGAAGCAAAGGCGAGAAATGGTACACAGGCACTCAATCAATAGAGACAAATAGAGGACATTCAACAAAAATATATCGAAACCCGCATGGAAGGATATATCAGAGATTATAACACCAAATGGGTAACGAAAGTTGTGGAAGAAAACAAGAGCATGAAAGAACTCAGAAGTAAAATCGCACTGGGAAAGACAGAAATCATTAAACTGGAAAATGCAAATGGACAAATGATCACAAATAAAGAAGAAATCCTAGAAAATGTGAAAGATTTCTATGGAAATTTATACTGCAATAACGAACAGCCGAAATGCACTGAGGACATTGCTCGAGTTATAAACCAAGGATCGGAAGAAATGTCTGATATAACAGAGGAAGAAGTCTTAAAATCAATGTCGGAAATGAAGAACAATAGGGCGCCAGGTGAAGACAACATCATGATCGAGACAGTTAAGGAAGGTGGAGAACAACTGTTAAGGGCCGTAACAAAACTATTCAATAAGTGTCTTACAGAAACCACAACACCTAAAATCTGGAATAATGCAGTTATAATAGTCATGCATAAGAAGGGAAATATTGCAGACCTGAAAAACTATAGACCAATTTGCCTCCTCTCTCATCTTTATAAACTATTCATCAAAATTCTAACTAAACGTCTAACATCGAAACTCGACTTCTACCAACCTACAGAACAGGCAAGTGTCCGATCGGGGTACGGAACAAATGACCACTTACAGGTTGTTAAGACTTTGATTGAGAAATCCGTTGAGTACAATAAACCGCTCGTGTTAATATTTGTGGACTGGACTACGAAAACAGTTTTCATAAAAAATGGAAAAGGAGGCAAATCGAGAATTATTAAGTAAATGTCAGGAAAATACATTGAAAAAAAGGAGAGGTAAGACAAAAGCGGAAGGCTGAAAAATAATATCAAGAGAGTACTAAACAATAAAAAAAAAACGATACTGAAGGTCTTATCCTAACAATCAGAAAATTCTGACGATAAATACTTGCAAAACACGGGAATCAGATGGAGAATTCTTTAACGTTCATACTGAAGATTCGATCAATCAATCAACAAATGCTTTATTGTATAAAGAATAAACTCTCATTACGAAGCGATAGAAGTACTAAAATAAATTCTACAGTATCTAGTAGACAATGACCTAATCAAGCAATAAATCATCATAAACAGAATGAACACAAAAATAAAAAATTAGCAGTAATACTAAATCTGAGATAAAATTAAATAAAATATGCTTGTATCCGCTAGCTTTATTCTTCAGACTATTTGTAGATTCGGATGAATACGTTTCTGTGTTCGTATTGATATTTAATTGCTATACTCTGGTACTGGTAATATGTACATTTAAAAAAGAGGTATCAGTAACCTACATCACCCCATTTAAAAATGTATCCGAATTGGAGTATACTGAAGGAGAAGTGAGTAATTAACAATTATTAGATTACCAACATCCAGTATTTGCCCAACCTAGCACTAATCCACTAGGTAAGCTTTAAAAAACAAACTAAGTTGTGATGTTTCAGAGCTCAGCTTACAAGCAAATGCGGTGATGATGTTAGAAATATTATTATATAGACATTAAATGTTAATCAATTTTAGGGAAAGCGTTGAATTTTCTATTACTACTGTTACAGCTAAAATATATTATTATAGTATGTAAGTTTTGGGGTTAGTCGATTTTTTGCTGCACATGAAACGAGGTAGATACATTTCACTCAACGCCAAGTTTCAAATTTATTATGCCAATTAGTTTTTATAGATGTCTGACATTAAGTCGTAATAGAAAATGTACCTGAATGGATTCCTATTTTTATAATTATAGATTTTAGAACTTTGTTACTTGCAAATTTATATAATATAGATCACTGGATCAGACACTCCACTCCATTAAACGTACAGAATTCGATTAAAAACCATTTGATGCTTAATCTTAAGATTTAATGTGTTTGTGACATGCCCAGAATGAAAAAGCAACAAAAACAATCTGGAGCTGACCAAAAATCCGACACGATTTATTAATGGACTCAACTAAGGCCAGGAAAATATTAAACGGTTCAAGTTAGATCTAGTTCGTTTTGAAATAAAATATTTTAAGTGTTTAAGTTTTCTACACCTACTGATGGCTTAGGTTAATTATTTTGTGTAAAGGTTGCCTTAATTAGGCTAATTTGTGATAGGCCTAATTCGATCAACATAATAGTATGCTAACCTAAAAATGTTATCTCTGCCAAACAGATGTTGCAAAGTAAAAGTAATGCTCCCGGTATATCGTCATTAATTCACTTTCAACATTTTCCAAGAAAGAAAATCGACATCCTCTAACCTCTACTGCACTATCTTCCAGTTTTATATATGCATAAGCTTGCAATCTTATTACAATTGTTATAGCTCATTCACTTGTACCTATTATTATTGTATTGTTAGGTGTGAAGATGTACATTAAATGTTTGCTTCAATTAGGATTTTTAAACATAAGGATTTGTAGGCTATATATGGCAGCATTTGGATAAGAAAACTTAAAAATTAACCCATGAATAAGTGCAATTATTTCGTATTCATGTTCTTCTGTTTAGCATCTAGTACATAACATTATAGGTAGAGAAAAACTGAGACCTTAGTCTACAAATATTGAAAACCATATATGGTCTGCAAATTCCTATACCAATCGCTTTTGAACAATCGAACATTACAATCAAAATTAAGCTTAGAAACAATCATTTATACGTAGCAAATTGCTTGAGCAATAATTAGTGAGGAGATGAGTAATTAGTATCGGAAACATTAAAGACTGAGTACGATGGCGCAAAAATTCAAGTTGAAAATCCAATATGCTTAGCTGTTCTAGAATTAACTGAAAAATCAAGTATTTCGCTGAATGTGTTGCATCTGAACCCGGCCTACGCACTGACTGCTGAGTGTAACAACAGATTAGTTTTCATAAAATGACCATTGTTGGCAAAATTTTTTCATTAATTTTCTCCTCTCGATAAGCCAACAAGCTGTGCGTTTACAAGTGGATAGTTTTGAGGCGTTTATTTTAAATTTAAGGAAAATCGCTTTTGGCGCTATACACTCAACTCTATTGCTTCTTTTTAAAATATCATATGAGCTAAAATATCTAAGAGGAGAATGCCAGTATTTCTATAAAAACGACATAAGTAAAAATTTGCATTTTGAACATAAGCTGTTTTTAAAATAAACGTCTTATTTTAGCACAAATCTAATGAAACACTATTCGAAATCATAAAAACGAAATCATGAAATACAAACTTAGTTGCCTCTTCCCGGTAGCATTTTTATTATGATATCCTCTTTTTATGCACAAAGAGGCCCACGGAGTAGGACCTTTAATACTGCTCCTACAAACATAGCATGCACATTATTTTGGTCATTAGTTCACGATTTCAAGAGTCAAAGTGATTTTGAACGTCTACTGTCTAACGGACTAAATTGTAGAATTTCAGTCTCCCAATAAGCAGTTACACTAAAACATAATATCGCAAGAGAAAATTTTACATTTTCGCATACCTACAGTTTTTTTTTGGTTAAATGATACAAGCTTTAACTGGATTTTCAACTATATTCATGAATATGTATAATTATTTTTCGCGAAGATCCTTTTATATGCCATTTTAGGTTTACCGCCTAAAATAATAATAAACATTTTAGATGTGCATAGTTTAACAATTGTTAATCCTTTGATATTATTTTTGAGATTAGAAGCAATATTAGCAACAATGTTAAAACGTATAATGTCGTGTTTTTAAATATATGGATTAACGTGATAAGTGTTTTTTTACACATAGTATTAATAAGATAAGAGTATACATTAGACAAGAAAAACTTATCTTCAAATAGATGATGGTGACCTTCATTCTCATAAAAATATCCTAAAATATAAGGTTTTTCTTTAATTTAATACTTTCGTAATCTTGAGTGATGCCACATTTTCTCAAGTATTTGTCCAAAGTGCACTATGCCTTGTCTTTTGAAGTATCTATGTCTGATTTTTTGATGTGATTCTATGAAGGTACATGTGCAATCATTCATGTTGATGCCTGAACTAAAATTGATGGTCATAGATTAAGAGCTGGCGTCGAAAATGTGCCAGAGTTTTCTGAAGGCTAATATTTTCAGATTGGGTTACATTTTAGTGATAGAAACCTGTAGAGTCAGCACTTCCCCTACCGGGACATCTGACGCTGAGACGCTCGCAAAGGTGTAACATCTCTAATCTGTCTTTTAAAAGCTCAAAATTTATACAAAATGGAATCAAACAATTAGACAACAAAATATTGGAAGACGTAGCGTCAGTGTTACAATATACCTGTTAAAAAATTTACGTCAGTCCAAGTGATTTGCCAAGGCTGACATTATCTAAAACAATAATTAAAACTATAAAGTTAATGAAGGAAACAGTCACATTCATTTGTAATAGGACCACGTCAATCAACAGTCAATAGAAGTGAGAATGAAAACTGCGCGCGGCTTAAGGCAACTATACATTTGTATACCTTAACTCAATATATATAATTTTTTTTATGGTAGTGGCACACACGCTAAAGGGAGATCCTATGGCGCTTGACGAGCGGTGTGTGTGCCATTGACACGGTTCTTGAATCGTTGTAGGTTGTAATTAGGGTGAAACAGATGCTCTGATGGGAGTGAGTTCCACAGTGTGACAAAGGAGTTCCTGTAAAGCTCTGTTCTAGGTGTTCCAGTTGTACGACGAACTGGTGGGCTCTTGCCGTCTGTCGTGACTGTCTGACAGGCATTGCCAGGGGCGGGATATTCTTCTTCTTCGACTGCCTATCCACTATTGTTGGATGTTGGCGACCATATTACCATACATTTCTCTGTCGGTTGCTGTGTGAACCAACTCTCCTATCGTTCTTAACCCCGTCCAATCTCTTATATTTCTTAACCATAACATTTACTTCCTGCCCATCCCTCGCTTTCCCTCTATTTTTCCTTCGACAATAAGTTGCAGCAGTTGATATTTTGAGTTTCGCATTATATGTCCAAAATACGATGTTTTCTTCTTTTTGACATTAAGCATTAACTCACGGTCTCTGCCGATTCTTCTTAGAATTTCATCGTTGATTACTCTGTCTGTCCATGGCACCCTTAGCATTCTACGATACATCCACATCTCAAATGCTTCAATTTGTTGACGGAAGATGACTTTAATGTCCAGGTCTCTGCACCGTACAGCAACACGGACCATATATAACATTTGGCATAACGTAATCTTAGGTTTAATTTAATATCACGACTAGTTAGCACGCTTTTAAATTTAAAAAAGTTATTTCGAGCTGCTTCAATTCTGCATTTAATTTCTTTGTCATTATCCCAATCTTCATTCAACCAGCTTCCTAGATATTTATATTGTGCTACACGTTCTAACGTTTAACCGTCTGTCATTAATCTTGCTTACTTACGTCTGCTTACTATCATGAACTTTGTTTTATTGCTATTTATTTTAAGACCATAATCTGTACCAATACGATTCAGCTCATCGATCATTTGTTGCAGATCTTCAATAATATCTGCAATTAAGATAGAGTCATCTGCATATCTAATGTTGTTTATATATACTCCATTTACCTTAATTCCAACATTTTTCCCTTCCATGATTTCCTTAAAGATGGTTTCCGAATAAAGATTAAATAGAAGAGGTGATAATATGCAACCTTGTCTTACGCCTCTACATATGACAATATCTTCAGTTGTAAATTCATTTGTTTTTATATGAGCAGATTGATGCCAGTACAGATTCTGTATACAACGGATGACTTTGTCGTCTAAGTCTGCTTTTTTTAATATGTCAATTAGTTTATTATGCCTTACTGCAGTTCTGTATGAGTACACGCACACTGAAAAGTGCTTCCCTGGTTCCCATCCCACTTCTAAATCCAAATTGAGTATTTGCAATATTGGCCTCACACTTGCGATAAATTCGGTTGTCTAGGACACTAAGGAATATTTTAAGGGCATGACTCAGTAGACTTATTAAACGGTGGTCTCCGCATTTCTCTGCTTTGTTTTTCTTTGGAAGTGGAATAAACGTAGATGTAAGCCAGTCTGCCGGATAACGACCCTCATAATAAATTTTGTTAAAAATTACTTCTAGAAGAGAAAGATTGTCTTCATCAATAAGTTTGATAATCTCTGCTGGCAAGTCATCAGGACCAACTGCCTTATTGTTTTTGGCTTGTTTTAAGGCACGACGAATTTCATCCTTTGTTATTGCAGGACCCGTACGATTTATTACGTTGTTATCTTCTTCTAAATTTGTTCTTTCATTATCTTGAACGTAGTTCTCCCATTGTCTTGCTTTTTCCTCCTTTTCGAGAATAATTTCGTCGTTATTGTTGACAAGTACTGAAGTACTGTAGATGCTTTGGCTTTATATATTCCAGCAGCCTCTTTTAGTTTACTGTGTTCTCCTTTGGTGTCACGTAAATCTTGCAGATTTTCTATTGTTTGGCATTCCTCCCTTAGCCAGTTAACATTATTTAATCGTCGATATTCTTGCACATTTTGATTTTTGAAGTGTCTTCTATCTTCCATTAGTTGAAGAACATTATCTGTTATCCTTTTTTTCTTAGGAGTTGCCTTTGTATAACCTTATTTTGTGCCACCGTATTTAAGGTTACTTTTACTTCTTCCCATAATTGGTTGCTGTCCAGTTCTTCCTGTTTTTCTATAATTACGTTCAGTCTTTGATTAATTTAATTTTGTAGTTCCGTCCTAACTGTATTATTCATAAGATTTTCAGTTGCCAAGACTTTTTGCTTACAAGATTTGCGTCTTACTAACGATAGTTTAAGTCTAAATGAAGATAAAAGGAGAACATGATCAGACGGTACATCTGCTCCAGGATAAGTGCAGGCTCTCATAACTGACGTGGAAAATCTTTTATTAATGAGAATAAAATCAATTTGGTTCCGAACTACATTGTCAGGTGTATCTTGTGGGGATTTCCAGGTATAGAGTCGTCTAGGTGGTAAGCAGAACCAGGTATTGGTTATTTTAAAGTTTTCTTCCTGGCAAAACTGAACGAGTCGACCACCACGGACGTTTCTCTCGCCCAATCCCCAGGGACCGACTATCTCCTCGACCGGTGTACAACCAACTTTTGCGTTGAAGTCACCTAGAATAATGTTGATATCATGTGGATTCGTAAGGTCTAATAGCGCTTTGATTTCAGCATAAAAGCTCTCTACCTCTTCGTCACGTTTATCCAAAGTTGGGGCATAGACTTGTATCAGGTTAATATTTAGTGGTTTTGCCTGTATTTTGATCATCATTGTTCTGTCTGAATATGGAATAAACTCTGTCACTCCCTGCTATATTCCGATCAGCGATTATTCCTACTCCATTTCTATGGTTTCTATCATCGTTACCTGAATAGTAAAGGGTTTTGTCTTGGGTATTGCATTTCCCCGATCCAGGCCATCGGGTTTCTTTCACTTATTCCCAAAGCTGATATTTTGAGTCTATTCATTTCTTGTACAATATTCGCTAGTTTGCCAGATTCGTACATACTTTGAACGTTCCACGTTCCTATGTTAATTCTGACTCCGGGGATTCTTAGCATCCTCGTTTTGCCGGAGTCTGAAGGCCGTGTTTCTATTCTTTCGTCCATATGGTTTTCTTGGGAAAAATACCAGTGGTTTCCCATTGCTTTCTGAAGGGTTTAAAGTTTTCCATCTAGTTCTCGACCGCCCCTAACATGGAGTCAGACGTCATTTGAAGCCGCTTCAACTTGAAGAACAGACGCTTCGTTGTCAGTTTTGGTCCGCGCCGAATATTTTATTTCTCCGGTACCCTCCATATCTGGAGAGCCTGCCCCTATCCCAAATCCTGGGAACATCTGCCGTGAAAGTATCTGTAAAACAGGGACATCTCGGCCAAATGTCTTCGGTGTTCCAGACTATCCAGATTCCGAGTCAACTCCGGGTCGCCGACAAGACGCACAGCCACAGCTCTCTTCTGAATGGAACCCAGTAGCTTTAGGGTGTGCTTTGGTGCTTTCTAAGCATGGTCTTACTTGCACTTTGCAGAATATACAGTTTTTTGTTGCGAAATAGCGCACCAAGCTTCTGGGAGGCTGATTTTACGATGTTAGTAACGTGGTCATGCCAGGGCATATTGTTGTTGACCGAGACACCCAGCAGTCCGATTGACGAGGATGAAGGAATGGTCGATCCTGCGATAATGATGTCAGGGCCCGCCGTATTGGCCCTCTTGGTAAACGTGGTTGCTGCATTGAACTGGATCAAATTTCTGTTGCCCCAAGTTTGAACTTTCTCCAGGTCTTGATTATATGCTCTAATCTGCTCCTGTCTGTGGTGATAAGTCTCAGTCGTTGGTAAAGGTTTTTCCGATCTAAATTGGGAGACAAGGGTACTGTCATCTGCAAAACTGTAAACAGGATTATTCGTTTCGGTCAGCAGGTCATTAATATAGATGAGGAACAGAGTGGGTGAAGGTATTGCGCCCTGAGGCATGCCCGCGGTAATGGTGAATGTGTCTGAGATGTGTCCATCAACTGCAACGTGCAGAGATCTGTTTTTAAGGAAACTGGCAAGCCAGCTGCAGAGAGATGCTGGCAGTCCGAAAGACGGTAGTTTGTTGAGCAATCCGCCATGCCATGTCGAATGCCTTTGAAATATCTAACGCAATCACGCGAGATTCTCCGTAGTTCTCAATTGCCTTACTCCATATATGAGTGACAGGCCAATATACCTACAATCGATCTCTGTTTGCGGAAACCGTATTGGTTATCAATAATTATTCTGTTGGTCTTGAGGTATTTGAGTACTTGCTGATTGACTAAACGTTCCATGACTTGAGATTATTGGAAGCAAGGTAATTAGACGATAGTTTGATGGCGTGGTTTTCTTGCCTTTTTTTTGGTACAGGTTGCACTCGAGCGACTTTCCACGAGGATGGATAATTTTCCTTTCGGTAAGACAGAGAGTAAAGTTTGGAAAGTTAGTTCGTTGACGCAGTTCTTTAACACGATGGCAGGTCTGGTCCTGATGCATTTTGTGTGTCTAGTTCTTTGAGGATTTTACGAATATCACCGTGGTGAAACTTAACTTCCGTCATGGTAGTGTTGATGTTGGATGATATGGTGGAGAGGTCCTTGCCTTGGGGGACGTTTAAGGTAGAGTGCGAGGAAAAGATTTCGGCAAACATGCTTGCTTTTTCCGCCGTGACGCCGCTTTCGTCCGTCAAAGGACAATTCAGCCTCTTCTTTGTTGCTTTTGCCCAGTAACCATCGGGCCTTCTAAGTGGTGATATCTGCCCTTCTTGTGGCTGTTTTACCTTTCCTGTGTCCCTGTCCTTTGTCAATTAGAGCGCAATAATTGCGATTTACAGAAGAAAATACACAGTTTGGAACAAATGCTCATTTCAGTAAAAGATCAGTTGGCTTCTGGGCAATCCACGGCACCTGTCCATTAATCAAAAAAATCATCTGAGGTAGTGTATTCGCATAAACAAACACCTCGACAGGGCCAAAATGTACAGAGTTCCAATAACACCAAAACCAACGGAGGTGAGATAGGCAAGGAATCCACTTTCTTCACCACTGCTCAAGGTGCAATAATTGTGGGTACTTCATCCAGTGCCAGTTCATTTTCTGCAGCTGGGCGGAGACAATGGATATTGGTCGGTGCAATACCTCCACTACTGAAAAATACATTACTGACTACATGAAGGACAGTTTGGAGATAACGAATGTTAAGTGCTTTGTATTGGATAAGAATGAAGATGTGTCCTCTTTTAAGTTAGGAGTGAAAGAAAGCGTTGTGAAAGGGCTGTTAGATCCAAATTTGTGGCCAAAAGGAACTGCTATTAAAGAATTTCTTCCTAGAAGGCCACCAACCAGAATGTCTGTGGTTTAAAAACCAAATTAAAAGATTTTCTCTGTGCAGTGATATCTGAGTCTTACAGTGTAATTACTATAACTGAAACTGGGTTGGATCCTAATATTAATGACTCTGAACTATTTCCCAGTGATTACGTAGTGTACCGTATCGTGATTGCATCGACAGCCAGGGACGGAGTGCTCACCGCGGTACGAAGTGATTTTAAGTTTAGAGTAGTTGCAATAAATAACCCTGGAGTGGAAGAAGTCTGGATGGCTGTGCTGGTGGGTAAGTCATATTGTTGCATTGGTACAGTATACATTCGTCCTGGCATGGATGCATCTGTTTATAGTGCCCATATTGAATCTGTGGAGAAGGCTCGTGATCAGGTTAATGGCATTCTAGTTGTAGGAGACTATAACCTACCAAAGTTGGAGTGGTGCGTATCTAAGCATTATACTGGGTTACTTCCTGGCAATGTTGGTGGTGGTTCTGAATCAATAGTGTGTGATAATATGGCATATTACGGTCTTGCGCAGTATAATGATGTCAGGAATGTGAACGGTAGATTTTGGATCTTTGTTGTTCGGATTTGGAAGTTCAGTCAGTTGGCGGAACTTTAGGATTAGTTTGTAACAGATGTGCATCATCCTCCACTAGAAATATGTATTTCCACATATTTTAGTGAGGGCTTAAGGCCTAAAGGTAGTTGGTCTTACGATTTCAAGAATGCAGATTATTATAGATTAAATCAATATTTTTTAACTTTTGACTGGCACTCTCTCTTGATTGGTGAAGTGGAAGTTTTAGTTGAGAGGTTTCATTGTAGTATTTCTGATGCTTTTGAAAAATATGTACCTGTTAAATACAAAAGTGTGAGTACTTTTCCTGCCTGGTTTTCGAAAGAGCGAAAAAATCTTATTTTTAGCAAAAAACAAGCACTAAAAGGCAGGAGCATTACAATAATTTTTCTTCCTTGAGACAACGGTGTCGAGCTTTAACTAAAATTGATTATAACAAATTTATCGAAAAGTCAGAGAATTTCATCAATGTCAATCCCAAACATTTGTGGAATTTCATTAAAACTAAAAAGGCTGACAGTGATTGTCCCAGGATTATGAAGCTTGGTGATAGATGGACATGACATTTCTAACTTATTCGCGAACTTTTTTTCTTCTGTTTATACTTCTCATTCACAAAATTTATATGATTCTGAATCGATTCCTGAATTTGATCAAGATTATTCTCATATGTTTCTTAGTGCAATTGAAATAGAGAAAGCATTAAATGAGCTTGATGTGTCCAAGCCTATAGGCCCGGATGGAGTTCCTCCAGCTGTTTTGAAGTTTTGTGCTGAATCTCTTTAATAAATTACTAGAAATTGGTGAGTTTCCTGCTATCTGGAAAAAATCATTTGTAGTACCAATCTTCAAATCCGGTGATAAAGGAAATGTTGGTAATTATCGACCCATCAGTATTCTCTCTGCTCTTCCTAAATTGTTTGAACATTGTATTGAGATAAAACTTAAGGGATTTTTTTGACAGAATTGTGATATCGAGGCAGCAGCACCTCTGATCGTTCTGTTGACACCAATCTCTTCTTATATACGAATTTTATTTCTACTACAATGGTGGAAGGTGTTCAGGTCCATGCTATTTACATGGACTTCAGCAAAGCTTTTGATGGAGTGAACCATGGTGTTTTGATGTCAAAGTTAAGTAAATATGGCATTACTGGTCCGTTATGGAAATTGATAGAATCTTATTTATGAGGCAGGTCACAGCAGGTAATGGTGGAAGGCTATTTGTCCAATATGTTTTCGGTAACATCAGGGGTCGTCACCCAAGGAACACACTTGGGCCCTCCATTGTTTAATATCTTTATTAACGATATTTGCTCTTTTTTGGAGGCTGAAAGCCTATTATTTGCTGATGACTTGAAGTTATATGCCAGGATTGAATCACAGCAGGCTCAAATCGAAATACAAAATGATTTAAATAAAATAGATAGGTGGTGTACTCTTAATGGTTTGGCACTAAATACTGAAAAGTGTCTAGTTATGAGATTTAGCAGAATTAAAAATAATTTTCATATAACCTACACATTAGGTACTAAGTTGTTAAAAGTGGTATCTGTTGTGAGGGATCTAGGTGTATATCTTGATTCAAAATTGTCATTTTCGGAGCACTATGAAAAAATCATAGGCCGTGCAAATAAAATGTTGGGATTTATAAAGAGATCCTGCCAGGATTTTTCAAGTGTAAATACGCTAAAAATTCAAGAATCGATCTCACAAAACTTACAATTCTATTTGTAAGTTTTGTGAGATCGATTCTTGAGTTTTCCAACATCATGGTCACCTTTTTTTAATGTTTTTTAATGTACATAGATCGAGTAGAAAATATTCAGCGTAAATTTATAAAATTTGCATGTTATAAACTCAGTAGGAATGGAATATATAAGAATTTGCAATTAAATTTTCTGAAGGACAGAAGGGAGTATGATGATGTATGTTTTGCTTTCAATATTATAAATAATTTTGTATGTAGTCCAGAATGTCTCTTCATCTTAAAATTGCATGTTCCATCAGGTTACATAACTCGTAATACTCCCCTGTTACATGTCCCACAGTGTCGTACTTATTATTTTATGTTTAATCCAGTTAACAGAATTAGCAGAAATGTAAACAAATTTTCTAGTCAACTTGAGTTCTTTAATGTCTCTAAAGAAAAGTTCAAAACTTCTGCCAAAAAGTCAATTCTAGTTTAAGTTTAGTTTGTATCTTATTTGCACTTATTCTTGTAAATGTGAAATAAATAAAGTAATATCATTAGCTAAAAAAAAACACGTACATACGCATGAGCTATATAGTACAAACGTTTTGGTATCTAACAAAGATCAGTAGATTTTGATAGTAAGGACACCAGAGATTAGCAATGGGTTGAGCCTGGCTTTCCTAAAAAGTCGACGAAATGAGTGGTACTCACAGGCAACATTCCAACCAACAAGCTTATTTCTTTCTTATTATGTGAAGTTGTTTAGCCATTAATAATATCATACACGAACCCGTTGGGTTGGTTTATGATAATATTATTGCCATTTAAAAGTCTGTTTGAAACAGAAATGAGGCCCATCGCCGGATTATGTTCAATTTGTGGGATTTCGACAAAGCATGAGCATACGCAACCACTTTTCGCGCTTTGTTTACTACGAAATATAAAAATGGAGGTTTAAAGAATCACCGAAAACGCAATAACTTGACTATGACGGCTAAACTGATTACGATAAGCATAGTGGGAAAAAATATTGCAAACTAATATTGACGAGAATAAAAATCTATTGAATACTTACTCAGTAGTTGACATACATAATACATTGTACATAAATATTCCTAAATTAAAAATACAAAAAAAGTAATTACGCGAAATAAAATGTAAAAAGTTGTGCCCTAATTCTAGTTTTATATTTTACAAGTTCACTACACCGTCCCTAGACGGTGGTGTATTTTCATCTGCGCTGTCGAAACACCGGATCGTACAGCTTTCTAATGATTTTCTTTACGCAAAAAAGATCTCCATGTTCCAAGTGGTTGGTCAAATAACTAAGGATAGTGTCGTTCAGGTACGTCCGAAAGTTGTTAACGAAATTAGTACTGACTTCGGCGTTTTCAAGGAAATTATACAACGACTTTAGACCGCATATCACAGACATTTTGGTTTTGGTTACCATCATTGGCGAATCGAATTTCATGAGCGAATTCAGAAGGATGGTAGTTACGATTTGCGTTTGCTCTTCGGGGAAAATCGATCTGTCGTCGTAGGACAGGCCGTCAGGGAGCGTCCAGAGCATTTTGATTAGCACCCTCGAGCAGATATCGATTAAGGGAGTGTTTTCGGCGTACTGATTCAGACCTCCTCTTTCAAAAATCTGAAAAACAAATGCTTAATATTATTACTAATATAACTACCATATTTTATTAAAACCTTAATTAAGTCTATGGATTTTGTCCACTAGTGCTGAATAACTTACCTCCTGAGTCTCAGTACTGGGATCGGGAAAATATCGGCACGCCCACGAAAATATTAAGCAAACAGCTTTCTCTTGAGGCAGTAATACTGTTATCAAGTGTATCAGATCTTCTTTAGCCTTTTCAGGAACTACTGGCCACCTATGACCTGGTCTAGAGACAAAAATATAAAATACATAAATGGAAGCCAATATATCAGTTTTTAAAATGAAATTCTCAGTATCGTCGCTCTGGTTTGGAAATTGTATGCGATAATCGATATGTAAAATGACGTAAACGAAACCTACATTGTTTGATTCATGGAATTGTTTATCTTAATCCTAACTTTCAAAGCATTTTCGTAATTGCTCATGGCGTTTCGGACTTCCAAGTCTTCGTCTTCAAGCAGCACCATTACGATATTGATGATATTACACAGTTCATCACCTGAAAAAAAGAACGAATGCTAATGCCACAGTATTTAAACGGACCGTAGTTGTGAATGATTCATATTTTAAATGAAATTCTTCGAATAACTTGATGATCATAGACTGGTGCAAAAGGGGTATTAATAGCAACGAAAAATTTATTTCTCGATCTCCGATTTTTTAGCAAGAAAGACAAAACAATATATAAAATATGATGGTAATTAAATAAAGCAGGGATAAAAAAATCATTTTCAAAAGTATGTTAATACGATAACTAATTACCTTTCAAAACTGGTTCTTCATTGCAATACAACGCATAATTCTTACATAAGAAATCACAAACAGTTAGCCTACGATGAAGCGCAGCAGCCGGGGATGCTGACTTGGACAATACTTCTAGTAACTTGTCATACCTATAAATAACTTATATATAGCTTACAATTTCTGACCAGACAAACAAGAAACACACATAAACCTACAAAATGAAACATTTTCTCCATCTATTGCGCTTATCCAGGCGTTCAATCTTTGAAATGCATTATTACTGATAAAATCTGGTCCATGACCTGTACTCTCAGAATTTGCACCAAAACAACAAATTAGTATTGGAATATAATTTTTTGACACTTAGTTGTGTTTTCTAGTCAATTAGATCTACTGAGGTAACCCGCCTTTTTAAAATATTATTTCATTAGACCTTCAGATATTCAGTTTTGGAACACCCTATATATATGTAAAGAAAGAAAAGAGAAAAACAAGTCATAAATTGAAGTCGGGTTTTGCGAGGTTTTTATGAGGAAATCCGAAAGCGTATCGCTCGAGAACGGGGATAGATAGTCAAAAGCCGGCGAAGTGTACGGTTTATTTTGGTGAATTGTTTTGCTTCTGTGTTGTCAACATGTCATTACAGAGCAGTAAAATTAAATTTATATATATTTATTATTAACATAATTTGCACAAGTATTTCTTTGTTTCTCATGGATAGTTCATATTTGATGCCATAACATGTGTACCGGGTGTTTCACTATAAATGGACCCCCCCTTTAACTTTCTCAACTGACATTTTAGAAAAAAACGTTCAATACATAAAAATAAAGGGGATGAAGTGAAGTTTTTTATGGCATGGCACTGTTGTATACAAGGGGTCCCATAAAGCGGGATTAAACAAAGCTATATTTTTTTAAGTGGAACACCCTATATATTATGCATATTTGGATTTTGCGGAGAATTTTAGACATATTTCATAAAGTCCATAAGTCTCTTTCAGTTCGCGGGTCATGTATTCAAGGTCTTCTCTGTCTCCCGCCAAAACTACCTGGTCATCTGTAAAGTGTAAGCTGTATATTGTTGAATTTTCTAGTGGCACTCCCATTCCTGAACATTTTCTCTTCCATTTTGTGAGTGCTTCTTTAATTTATATTTTAAACAATGTTGGGGATATACAACACCCTTGTCGGAGGCCTTTTGTTATATTAAAGGGTTCTGATAGTTTCTTACCGATTTTGATCCTAGAGACAGAATTAGCGTAGAGATTTTTCACAGCTGTTATTAGTGTCTGATTCATATTAGTATGGTGTAGTGTTTCCCAGAGTAGGCACGTGGGTATATTGTCGTATGCTTTTGTAAGATCGATAAATAGCATGTGCGTTTCTAGGTTCACTGCTGATATCTTTTCTATTATCTGTTTTATGGTAAACACGTTATCACTGCAAGATCTTCCACTTCTAAAACCACTTTGTTCTTCCTCTTCTACATCTTCTGCCTCTATTAAATCTCTAAGTATTCGTCCATATAGTCTACTTATCGAGCTCGTCACCGAGATTCCCCTGTAGTTGCCGCAGTCGCTTCTATTGCCCTTCTTGTGGATTGATGAGATATAGGCGACCTTCCACTCCTTGGGAATTTCTTGGCCATTAAGGTAGTTATTAAATAGTCGTGTCAGTATTCTGACAATTTTTCCTGTCCCATTTTTCAGTAATTCTGCAAACACTCCTTCTGGTCCACAGGATTTTCCATTTGTTAGTTTAGAGCTAGCCTTCCCTACTGTATTTTCATCTATCTCCACTCTTTCTCCCTGTATGTTAATTGGTATACTGTTCGAAACATATTGTGGTCTATTCTCTTCTAGTAAATGTTCGTAGTGAACTTTCCATTGTTGTTGTGTTATATTATTTAAATTTACATTTTCGGAGCGAGGTTTCCTAATTTTTCCAATAAATTTCCATGCTTCTGTGCACTTTCGGCCCCCTATATATGTTTCGATTTCTTGACATTTTCTGTCCCACATTTGATTTTTTAAATGATTTGTTTTCGGTCGCGTTTCTCGTTTGATGTCATCATATGTTTGTTTATCTACTTGATTCCTTGTGCAGAGCCATTTTTGGTATGCTTGCTTTTTTTGTTCTACTAACTGTTCCATTTCTTTTGTCCACCACATATTCTTGCTTTTCTGTTGTTGTTGTGTGCCAAGGGCTTCTCTCGCGGCCTCATGAATACTTTCTACCATGTTTGTGTAGCTTTCTTCAGAGGTCAGATCTTCCGAATCATATAGGTATTCATCTAAGCGTCGTTGGTATAGATATTTGGTACTCTCTTCTATAAGGCTCTCAAGGTTATATTTGGGGTATTCTACCAGTTCACTGTTTTCGTCTTCCCTACACTGAGTTCTTTGGTCTGTATGCCATCTAGGTATGTATAATTTTGCTTTTAGGAGGTAGTGGTCTGATCCACATGTGGCTCCTCTTTTTACTCGTATGTCCTGTAATTTAATGTAGCTTCGTTGTTTTAGAATCAGGTAATCTATAATTGACTTCAGCTGTCTTGT